>JAQGAD010001029.1:0-24347 GCA_034696625.1 Isotomurus palustris | reverse complement strand
TGCAGTCGAAGGTCCAGCTTGTTGATAGGCTGCTGCAGTCGAAGGTCCAGCTTGTTGATAGGCTGCTGCAGTCGAAGTTCCAGCTTCTCCATAACTTCCAGCTTGTTGATAGGCTGCTGCAGTCGAAGTTCCTGCTTCTCCATAACTTCCAGCTTCTCCGTAAGCTCCAGTCGAAATTTCAATGTCTTCTGGAGTTCCAGCAGTGTCTCCATGTCCTTCAAGATGTTCCGTAGTGCTCACTACTTCTTCAACAATTCCCACACGAACCTCCATGTCTCCAGAATTGTCAGTAGTAGTCACGATTTCTTCTTCAAATAGCACAGGAACTTCGTTTTCTCCGAAAATGTTCTCAGTCCGTCCCAAAGCGAAGTTCACAGCTTCCGGAATATTTTCCTTTCCAACGTAGCCACAATTTTCCCCTCCAAAAGTGAAGCAGGTTTTCTCTAAACTCCCTTGGCCTTCTTGAGAACCAGAACTGCTGGAACAACTCGCCCTTGGTGAAGTAGAAGTCGAAGTCGATGGAATGGCTGTGGCTACTGCTGCAGCTCCCGCTGAAATTCCAGTCCTTCGGTTGTCCGTGAAAGAATCGAAAACCAGTTGGACGTCGTCATCCTGTTCAATTTTGAATCTTCTTCCGAATCTCCTGCCGAATAAATAAGCCACAGCTTTCTTCTTCGACTCCACAGCTGCTTCCCTTTTTCTCTTCAGCGTCTCATCTCCTCGCTTCGCTACCTTCCCCATCTTCTTCAGGAGTGAACTTTTGGGCCGTCGTTGTTGCCTCTCCTTCACTTCTTTTCCCTCCTCAGCCTTCGTCTTCGCTTCAGCTGAGGCAGCGTCGTTGTTTTCAGCTGATGAAGCGTCTGAGTTGTTGTCAGCTGATGAAGCGTCTGAGTTATTGTCAGCTGAGACAGCGTCGTTCTTATTATTCTTGTTGTCATCCTCAGCCTTCTTCTCTTCAGTTGACGAAGCGTCTGTGTTGTCAGAAGAGTCAGAGTCTTTCTTTTCTTTGTTCTTGTTGTCATCCTCAACTTCCATCTTCTCTTCTTCATTCCCAACTTCAATGTCTCTTTGTCCAGCAACAAAGAAATTCTCCACGCCAAGCTTCATTGTCTTCGCTTCTCCAACAGACGCTGCGTCCTTTTCTTCTTCCGCACGGAACTCCTCACTCGCGTGTTTGTACAAAGCCTTCCCTTGATTCCCAGGAGGGACGCCGTCCTTCTGCTGCAAGCCACAAACAACAAAGGAAAGCTGTAGTCTTAGCATCACCACAACCTTGTGACTTATCTTATCACTCATATGACATGACCAAGAAACTTCCAAGGATAAGCGCTTACCGTAATCCACGGGTACTTCGCTACCCAATTAGCCACCAACTCCAGATCAATGACATACTGCCTCAGCGTCCTCTCAAGGTGATTCTTCAGGCTTCCAGTGAAGTCCTCATCATCTGGGGTGTCCCTATTCCATCTGAATCGGAAGCGGAGGACTTCCTTCTTCACAACTACATTTAGAAACACTCTCGACGTCGGAGCCCTGAAATAAACAATTAAAATTCACAAATTAATTAGTAATACAAGTTTTAAAGTAATTAAATCATTTACTAATTAAACCTCATAGTAATTAATGAATCTCAACACAAGACACAAAAGTAAAAGTAGACAAACTTACATATAATTCACGACTTTCTGTTTCCTCGTAGAGACGCCAACTTTGACGTTGACCTCAGCCTCAACCTCCACTGCCATCTTTACACTTCGTCGTCCCATTTTCTTGCAAAACAAATCCTCAACAAGTCTAAAATTTCGCAGGTAATTCAAGAAAAGCTTTCAAATACTTTCAAAAGTAATTGTGCTCACAACAAAGTAGAATTACTAGACACTATAAGTAGACTGAAGCTATCAAATAATAAAATTCGAAATCTTCTAAAAGTCTAACAAAGTCAAAAGTATTGTGGATAGGAGAAAGTCAAAGGCACGTCAGTTCAGAACGAAGGTTGGAGGTGGAATGAGCTTGTGAAGAAGAACGCCTCAGCTATTATACGAATGGAAGGAAGGAAGGAAGACAGAGAGTCTTTTGACTTGACGTCTTTGTTCTTTAGCATTGGAAGAAGGTGTGCAAGTCAAGATGCTTCGCTTCTCTCAAGAAGCTTCCTTCTTTGTTCGAAATCCAACTCTGCCGTACTAAGAAATCCAAACACAGGCAGCCAATGGGAATGAAGCAAATAAATGCAGGTTGAACAGAAGACGCTCCATTGTTCGTAGACGCGTCCAACTTTAGCACAGACAGACTGCACAGCATTCCCACCACTCTGGCATTTCTGCGTCTGTTGGCGTCTGAGAAGCATCTCTTGAGCATTCTGTATCTGTTCCAAAAACTTCCTAGAAAGATTCCAACTTCCAAGAAAGGTTCCAACTTCCAAGAACGCTTCGCAGCTCTATCACTCCAACTGCACTTTTACCAACTCGACTGTCGTCTCCTGAGGAAGGAGACTTGGAAGAATGAAGACTTCCGAGTTGGAAAACATCGGCCGTGCTAAGCGTCGTAAAGCTTCCGTTGATGTCGAAACAACGCAATTGTTTTTCCCCAACAAGTTTCCGAAATTACGAGGCAACCAGAAAAGAAGTCGACCAGAACCCGCGACTTCTTCGTAAGTAAACTTTATTTGTTTCGAAAACTCCCATTTTTTAATGTTCTAATAATTTACTAACTCTGCTTTTGTTTGTTTGTTTTCAGTAGTTCTAACTCAAAGTCGAAGCCGGAAGATGTTTCCCTTCACCTTTGCATCAAGAAAGAAATGCTCCGCTTCCGGTTCGGTCGAAAGAGAGACAATCCGAATGCTGCCGAGGAGGACTTCACTGCAGATCTCTACACACATCTCGTGGAGACGCTTCCTCAGTATCCAATCGTTCCTGGTGCAGTCGTCAAATGGGTCGAACGGTATGCTTGGATCAAGGTGAGTAATTAATTAGCTGCAAGGGATTTTTATTAATTACATAATTAATTCATTGCAATTAGGATTAATTATAATCGAATCTTTTGTTTTCCTAACACGTAGAGAGATAATGGAGTTCCTCCAGGCGTCCGAGGCAAACTCCTGTACAATAAAATAAAAAAAGAATTCGATGTCCCCAAACACATCGTCGTCAACAGTCCGCCATCGACAGTTGAAGATGAAGCGTCAGGAAGCAAAACAGCAACGAGCAAACTACTGTCGACAATTGGAGGCGAAGCATCAGGAAGCAAAACAGCAGCGATGAAACGTTGCAGTGTCACTCTCATCGACATTGTCCACGATAACGAGCAAAGAAGCAAGACAGCAACGAGTGAATGTGGAGAAAGCAAACAACCTACGGCAGTTGGAGGTGAAGCTTCTGGAAGCAAAGCAGCAGCGATTAATGTTGAAGAAAGCAATCCACCATCGGCAGTTGTAGGTGAAGCTTTAGGAAGCAAAACAGCAACAGGGGATGGTGGAAAAAGCAAACGACCGTCAACAGTTGACCGTGAAGCGTTAGGAAGCAAAACACCAGCGATTAACATTGAAGAAAGCAATCCACCTTCAACAATTGGAGAGGAAGAGTTAGGAAGCCAAACACCAACGAGGGAGCGTTGCAACAGCGTCACCATAATCGACATGATAGCGTCAAGAAGCCGAACGCCTATGAGTGATTGCGAAATAATCGAGCCATCATCACCAACTGGATGCGAAGCCTCAGGAAGCAAAAGAGGAGCACGGAGGCGTCGCAGCAGCGTCACGATAATCGACGTGGTTCCCTACAAAAAGGAGCTTAACACCCTCAACAAGTTATTCTTAGAGACGCAAGGACGAACTTACCACCGAACTGCGCTTGCCGAAAGACTTCTGCAAGCCCAACTTCGACCCCTCCCGTCGCCACCCACGCGCTCCTCCTCCGATCGAGATCCAATCTTCGACGAACAACTTCGACAACTTTTCATGGGCGACTACCACTTCGATCCAATTGCCAGATCCAGATATCATCACTACTAATTAATCAATTCATCAACAACACTGCCACACCTAATAATTCATCTTTGATTCGAGTCTGCGCGTTAACTAATTAGATTCTTGTACTTACAAATATTAATTAAGTATTTCACGAGGAATCTCCGATTTTTCTAACCTACTTTAATTACGTAATCTCTGAAGGCTAATACATAAGATTAATTAATCAATTCAGTTAATTAATTCATCTCTGTAGGTTAAGATTAATTAACTCGGTGTCTCCTGATACCATTGATGTTACTTTCGATTAATTAATTAATTCAGTGTTTTCTGATATATCATTAATCAATGTTCCTTTTAGATTAATTAATTTCTTCGTTTGATTCAATTGATTTATCAATTTTTATCAGATCAATAAAAAATGAACTCCTAATACTCCAATGCATTATTATTGGCATTTACATCTTCAGCTTCATGAGGCATCAACGTCAACTTGATGTGAATCCACGCAGACACTTAGGACACAGACTGCATGACGCCAACTCAGGACGCCACTCATCAAGCGTCTTTACGCAGGCGCTTCATCTTCACAACGCCAAAAGACACGCCATTCCTCATTCACCAAGACTCTCATCAGTCACCATTCATCACTCAATCAGTCAACTCCACTTCACTTCACATCTCCTCTCTCAAATCCGAAAAGTCCGAAAAAACCCCGAAGTATGAGGGCTGCAGTGCAGAGGAAATCCCGAGGAGGGCCGTCGCACTACCAGCGCAGTTTTGCTGTCCCCCAACCCCCCAAGGTAAGTCCCCCCCCCACCCCCCCAATTAACCCCCACATAATAAAATGAAATCTCTCTCTCTGTAATGAATGAATGTGGTTCAGGAGGAGGAGGAAAGTGACAGCGGGTTGTCTCTGGAGGTCCAGACTTCCTCCAGCGGATCCTCCAACTCCGCAGACACTCCCCCCATGAATCCCGTCAAAGACGACCTCACCTCACAAGACTTGTCCAAGGACACCAACGGACACTACGCCGCACACGAAGGCTTCCTCAAGGACAAAGTCGTCGCCAATGCCTATCGACTCGCAATCTACAAGAACCCGCATCTCTTCAGGGTACTCAATTAATAATAATTAGCCCCTGATTAATTAACAATTTCAATCTTAATTAAATCCATTGTCTCAACAGGGCAGAGTTGTCCTGAACATCGGCTGTGGCTTAGGGACACTCGCCTTATTCGCAGCGTCTGCCGGTGCAGCTCACGTCTACGCCACTGAATCCTCCTCAATCATCTCATACGCACGGCACATCGTCGAAACAAACAAAATGGGTCATCTCATCACACTCATCAAAGGTAAATTAATTAATTAATCACATGCTTATTACTTTAATTAATCACTTAACTAATTAGATAATTAACATTTGTAGGAACTGTCGAAGAAATCAACCTCCCCGTCCCCCAAATCGACGTAATAATCTGCGACTGGATCGGCCCTGCCGTCTTCTTCAACAACCAAATCGCCTCCGTAATCTTCGCCCGAGACAAATGGCTCTGTCCCAATGGCTCCATTTTTCCCGATAAGCTCCAAATGTTCATCGAAGGAGCCGAGACGCGGAGATACCGCGACTTCAGAATCGACTGGTGGAACTGCGTCTACGAATTCAACATGTCATCAATTCGATCTGCAGCGCTGTCCGAGCCTTTCGTCGACTATATCGACCACACCCACATCACCACGACGTCCTGGCCGCTCCTCAAAATCGACATGTACTCCATTCCCGCGGGAACCGAATTTGTCGCCCAATTTCGACTCTCCGCCCTTGTCGACGCGTACATTCACGCGATGATAGTCTACTTCGACGTCTCCTTCTCCAAGTGCAACGACAACGTTGGATTCTCAACAAGTCCGCTTAAGCCAGAAACGAAATATGGACAGACTGCTTTTCACCTCAAACGCGACTTGGCTGTTAGAGAAGTACGATTCAAATTCAAATTCAAAATTTCCAAATTTTAATCACTTCACAATTTCCTAACTATTTTGAACTATTTTGAAATTTCAGGGCGAAACTTTCCTCGGTGAGTTCAAAGTGACGAAAGTCAAACACAACGAGGCTCATTTTGACCTCAAAATTGATTCCGACATTCTTGAGATGGGACCTTATCACGAACTCAACCAGTACGTCTTGAATCATCACCGAATTTAAATTTTAATTAATCTCAATCAATTGTGTTCGCATTTATCCCAATTAATTTATTGAGGATTTCATTCGTCAGTTAATTAATCAATTGATTAATTAGTTACGTAATTGGTGGTTTGATTTATTACGTCTTTTTCATAATGTTAAGATTCCTAGTGTTAAGAATTAAGGTTGAGTTTAGTATGTTTTTTACTAACTACTTCTCATTGATTATTTATGCCAGCACGAATTAATTAATTGAGTTAAATAAACTCTGACAGTGCAATTAAAATTAATTATCTCAAACTTTTTGCATAGTGTAATTCATTTCAAATTTTATTTCTCCTTCATAAATTTCTTAAAAATTCCTTCACAAGTTTCATTTCTAAAAAACTTCGTCTTGATTTATTTCTTGTGCTTCAAGTCGAAGTTGTGTCCTTTATTTTCGACAGTCACCAAAGTCCTTCCTCCCTTCAGCGTCCTCCCCGTTGGAACGGCAATCATAATTGGAGCAGGAATCAAATCGTAGTCGTATTTGGCACAGCACGTCATCTGGCTGCCGTACTGAGGATAAGCTGGTGCAGTGCTGTTCGCCCAGAAGTCGTATCCAGCCGGAGCGGTGCTGTTCATTTGTCCCCATTGTCTTGTCGACCTTCCGTACATCGTAGCAGGGGCGGTATAAGCTGGAGGGGCGGGATAAGCTGCAGGGGCGGTATAAGGTGGAGGGGCGGGATAAGCTGAAGGGCCAGTAGCTGGAGGGGCGGCTGCAGGGGCGGACGACCAAGAAGGCGCCGGGTAAACATTCACCGACTGTCTCATCGCATTGTAGCAGAAGTCACACGATTCCCTTTCCTGAACCCAAACGAGAGGGACGTTCATTCCATGTCGCGTGTCGACGGGACACTCCAAAACTTCGACTTCCCGACGCTCGTGGTTGTGGGCGTGGAAAAGGTAGGTCGACGAACATTCTCCCAACGCTGCGTAGTAACATTTGGGAAAACACGTCTCATCCGACTCGTACGTCGCCTTCACGTCTTCCGGAAGATTCTCCCACACGTCGCAACTCCCGTGACATTCCTACCCAAACAAACACATGAAGTCAGTCGAATTGTCGAAAATCGACACTTTTTAAAATGTCTCTTCTACTCTTACCTCTTCCTCAGGAGTGGCTGACGGTGCAGTCGTTGAATTGAACGGGAGAAGTTGACGTCCCTGGGCTGGAGATCCCACAGGTGCGGCGTAGTAGGTTGGGGCCGTCGAAGGAGTCCAGGAACCGCTAGACGGTGGGTATCCCCAACCCGCAGGCGCGGTGGTATTCGCTGGAGCCGTCGAAGGAGCCGACCCCCAAGAAGGAGCAGGTGGCGCCCAGGTCGTCGTCGAAATTCCTCCCACAGGTCGCTTCAGCTTCTTGGGATTCCAGAAGAGTCCCTCGGAACATTCCCACCCAACACGTCGACGACTTCTGACGTCACAAGTGAAGTAGGAGGTGCAGTGGCCAACCAATTCACACATATTCGGATCGCACTCACTCCCTGCGATTATCTGAGCCGGGCGTTCTGTGGTCGATGTCGACATCGTCGTTCCTTCGGTCGAACTTTCAGCCGTCGTCGTCGTTCCTTCAGTCGAAATTTCAGATGTCGTCGTCTCCTCAGGAACTCCAGGATCCACAAAAGACTCGTCAATACGGAAAATCCATTTTCCTTCCTGCTCAACGTTGCTCGTTCCAGTGACCTTCATCCAATTTCAATATTTCAAAATTCCAGTTGATTTATCTCATCTTACCCCAACAAATCCAAATTCAAAATCTCACGTCAATAATTCCAGCAGAGCAGGTTCCTGGGAGCGTGAAGAAGTTGACGCCATCTCCCACGTCAAAACCAGCCTTCGCTGGAGTTCCATTGAGTCCGTTGCAATCTCCCCCCGACGCAGTTCCAGTCGTCCACGTGATTCCGTTGTAAAAGAACATCGCAAAAGAAATAGTGCCGTCAGTCACCAACGCCAACTGGAAGTTGTTCCTTTTGTCCAGCCCCCCACAACTTCCGTTCGACGCCTGCGCTCCGAAGAACGGCACGTTTTCCCACGTCGCCAAAAACATCCAATTGATATTCTGCGTATTCAAGCCTGGAAACGCGCGTCTGCATTCATCTCTCGCCTAAAACAAACACAAAGTTAATTAATTAATTAACCCAATCAAATTAATCTTCCTCGACTAATTAATTAATACCTTCTGGATCATCTGACTATCCGTAGTCTGTCTGTAGTAAACATTTCCTCCCAGCACTGTGTTAACATCAGCCCAATACGGCATAATCATTGGCGTGTTAAGTGGCCCGCAAGTCGGTGTGAATTCCGGAGCTCCCCGCAAAAACGACACTCCTCCGTTGTTGTTGAGGAAGAATTCGGTGTAGGAGTTCCGGAAGAAGTGGAACACGTTTCCAGGAAGAACGGTTATGTTCACGAAGTTATCGTCTGCAGTTGGAACCCTCAAATCTCCAGCGCCAGGGCCGTAAGGAAAGAACTCCGACAACGCCACGTTAGCGTAGGCCGTCGCTGCCAACGTCAACAAAAGTGCTGCTGCTCTTCGGATCGCCATCGTTGCTTGTCGACTGTCGAATGTCGAATGAAAGTCAAGGGCATCTCCGTCTTCTTTTATACGGAGAACATTCAACAGACCCCATCTCCGTTTTATTGGACAATAGAAGACTCAATTCAAAGATTCACTTTCAATTTATTCCCATACATTTTAATGTTACACAGCCACACAATGAGACAATGCAAAAAACACATACAGAAGCTTGAGAACAGTTTGTCCAGGTGAGTACACATTCATCACGCAAACATTAAACAATGAAGGAGGAACGTGTGTTTAAATAATCAGCCACTTGTTCAATTAAGTTAACCGTTTTAGTCGCTCCCAATTAATTCATCCCACAGTTTGATACCTACTTACGTAATGCACAAGAACCCCAGTTGATTATCGTTTTCTCCAAATCCGGGCTAATTTTTAATTAAAACCTAAATTAAAATTAAATTCCTCTCTCTCTCTCATTAATCCACTAATCGTATTAACATAATACTAAGTGTCCAAACATTTGTAAAGTTAAACTTTGCTGGCTGCTTAATTGAAACAAATTAAAGTATTGTTCACCTCATGTCGAGTAAAATTTTTATTAATTGATTTTGTAAGCTTCAGCGTCTCGGAATTGTCATCAATTGATCCGTTCGTCCATTCAATTGAAAGGAAAATAATTCTGATGCTATCAATTATTGCGCTGACACAGAATCAAAATCAATTCTGTCAATTCATAAACAGACGTAAATTTGGAACTCAGACTATGAAAACTCAATTGACAATTGTATTGATAATGGTTGACATATTATGATCAGTATCTAATCATAAGATAATAAATGTTTAAAGGGAAGATAACTGCACGTGTTTCTGAAGGGCCTGCAGCAAGAGATTGTGCCAAATGAAATGCGTGTAGAATGCAACTTGAATTTACTGCATTTACGGACATACGTCAGCTCAAATAAATTGTTCCTGAAGAAATTGTCTAATAATTCTACATAAAATCAGAGGACTGCATTTCTTCCTGTTGAGCTTTTTGTCACCTCTCGACTTTGTCGCTGACGATGAGTTCAGGAGCGTCGAAGAAGAGACACTGCGCTTTTTGTCTTGGAGAGATGGACGCTGCGGAGGCGAAGAAGTGCGGAGGCTGCAAGAAGCGAGTGTATTGTTCTCGGGAGTGTCAGACGGAGGACTGGTCTCCCAAGAAGGGCGGCCAGGGTCACAAGAACTGGTGCGGACTGGACTGCGGAGAGGAAGACGTCGACTGGAAGGTCACTCCTGTTCCTGGAAAAGGACTTGGAATTGTGGCACTCCGAGATCTCCCTTCCAAGTACAGAATCATCGTGGAAGCGAGTGTGGACAAGTCTCACCCGCGAGTAGCTGACCTGGTGCCCGAAAACGGGACTCTTGAGGAGAAGTTACTGCTGAATACCATTTTCCTTGGAAGAGGACCTGAAGACGGTGTAGCTATTGGTAGCGTGCTGTGCCTGAGGATTTCTCGCGTGAATCATTCATGCAATCCGAATGCAGGACACTATTACGAAAAGAACTTGAAGGTTTGTTCCTGTGTTCATCATTTTGTGGAATTCTTTACAGCTGTCAGTGCAATTTCATTAATTGTTTGTTTTGTTTAATTTGATGTAAAGGTGCTTGTTTTGTTTGCTGAACGGGAAGTGAAGGAAGGAGAGGAGATCTGCATTTCGTACGTGAATGTCCGGAGCATAAGTGCGCGTGAGATTCCGGAGATGGGCCGATTGAGATTAGAATTGGTTTATGGAATCACTTGTGACAGCAATTGTGACTGCTACGACCAACAGATCAACCGCTGGGTGAAATATGGACGAGAACTGGACGCAAATATTCTTCGACTCAGCTGCACTACGGGGAATCCTGAAGGGGCGATAATTGAAGCGCGGAAACTTATCGAATTGGAGGAAGAACTGAAGCTGTCGTGGATAAACCGACAGAGAACATTTTACGATGCGTTCCAAGTTGCAATCATGAAGAGGGAATCAATCAAAGAAGGGCTGGGTTATCTGGCTCAAGCTGTTGCGATTTTGAGTTCAATTCATCATCCTCAGAAGACGAAGGAAGTTCAGGATTTGAAAATTTGGTTGGCAAATCCCAAGACTCATTTTAATTACTTAAAATATGATTATTAATTCCTTTTCTTATGAAGCTTTATTAAGCATCTAGAAATTAACTAATTAATTAATAAAGCTTGATTGATTGAACAATTAAGTGTTATGAATTATTTAATTAAGACTAAACTGAAGACTCGTTCAAGCACGAATTCGTAAACGACAAGGATTGTTTTCCGTTCTATAAAGTTGACATCTCCAATTTGGACTTTGAGTGGTGCTAATGACTTCGCTTGCTTTTGAGTTATTTTTGAAAGTGACTGTCGCAAATACGGCGCAGGTTGTTTTGCACGAATTCTTCGAATGTTGAGCAGCCAGGTTTCAGAATCCTCGTAGACTTTTCCAGGAGTGTGGAGCAAAATGAACTCCACTAGAAATCCTGCAAAGACGATGAGAAGTAGAATTGTAAACTGGAGCAAGTCGAGTTTCCTGTGATTGGTGATAACGCTGAATAGAGCGAAGATGAGAAACATCGGCAGAGGGATTCCCAGGAAGGCGAGATAAACTCTGAGGCGATAGAGGTTGTTAAATGATCGGCTGAGAATTTGGAGCTCCCTGTACAAACTGATGCCACTGATGCCACTGATGTCTGAGAATCGAATGCTGCGAATTGAATTGTGGAAGACGCTGAGGCTGAGGAAGGTTTCAACGAGGATCACTTGAGTGCCAATGAGGTTGAAGGTGAGGAGAGTGAAGGCCATTGAAGTGGATGCTAAGAAAGCTAATGGGATGGAGATGAAGTTGAGGTTTACGAAAGTTGGGCTGCAGTTTGAAATTATGAGACGAAAGGAATAGCCGAGAAATGGAGCAGCGTCGGGTTGTGCGAGGGAAATGCAGAAAATTAGGAAACTGTTGAAGATGGCGATGAATGGGATTCCTTTGAATATCAGATGAGCCATTGGTGAATCACTCTGGTGTCCTGTAGACATTAAACGGAGATTTAGTTTTTTTAGGATTGTTCTCTAGATTCTAGATATTTTAATTAGTTACCTAATTGGTGAAGAACCTTTTCTATATGACGAATAGAATTGAGGAGATCGACGAGCTCCTTGGCTCTGCTGGTCTGAATGCAATAACTCCATCCTATGCTGCAGTATCCGGCAAAAAGATACATGAATGAAATTAGAGCAGCAAAGATCAGTTTTGAAATGTAATTTTGGGATGTAGGCTTTTGGAGGAAGAAGTGAAGTGAGTTGGTTGTGATTAGTAGGGTGATTAAGAAGCAGAAGATCATGAGGAGTTTCCTACGGAGCAAGTATCTTTTGTTCGTTATTATGGCGTATGAGTTTCCGTTCCAAGCGTACGGAGATGCGTGGACTAATTCGGATAGGGTGACTATTTTAGTGGAAACTGAGGCCAGGTAGGAACTCATTGTATGTTGCCTATGATTTTGATCTTAACACGAATGACATCAAAGGAAACCTGTCGAGTCCAAATTTGGACTGAAGCAAAGGCTTTGAAGGGGAAGTTAGAAATGAAGAAGGCTGATAATTAATAATTGACAAAAGCTTTCCTTGATTTCCTCACATTCGCTGCTGACACGTATCAGTTTTAGAGTTGAAGTTTTACAGGTATGTAGTGACATAAGTGACAGTAAACTAGTGAATCCAGTTGACTTATTAATAATTTAACATGGTGTTGAAATGAGGATTGAGGAAATAATTAAGGTTCAGCTGAAACTCATCAAATCATCAAATAAATCGTGACATATTTCGTGGTTATATAGTGGTTGTTGATGATATGATAAGTGATTAATTATACGCTGGAGCTTATCTGTTAAAATACTCACAATGTTTACGTTCCTAATATTTCCTAACCTGGATTTAGGTTGTTCGTTATTCAGCATGCTGACTGCTTTCTGTTATATAGTTATAATAAATCTGATTTTTTATTTATTTATTCACCTAAATTAGTTAATTTTTGTGGAATATGTTTTAAAGTAATTGAAGATTTGCAGACTTAGCTGATGCGATGTCATAATGTGTGAGTGTAGTGAGTCGGTGGGCAGTAGGGACCTCAGTCGTCACAGAACGTCAAACTTGCAGAGAGGCAACATTCAAGTGAACACAGACAGCCAACTAACTGCCACGAAGTGTTGCTGCGAAGTGCGAACCTCACTCACCGTGCGAGACTGGCCTTTGTTGTGATTCGAAACTTCCCACTTTCGACTGACAAGACGTAAGCTACTCACCATCAGCCACGATGAGTTCAGAAGCGTCGAAGAAGAGGCACTGCGCCTTTTGTCTTGGGGAGATGGACGCTGCGGAGGCGAAGAAGTGCGGAGGCTGCAAGAAGCGAGTGTATTGTTCTCGGGAGTGTCAGACGGAGGACTGGTCTCCCAAGAAGGGCGGCCAGGGTCACAAGAACTGGTGCGGACTGGACTGCGGAGAGGAAGACGTCGACTGGAAGGTCACTCCCGTTCCTGGGAAAGGACTCGGAATTGTGGCACTCCGAGATCTCCCTTCCAAGTTCAGAATCATCGTGGAGGCGAGTGTGGACAAGTCTCACCCCCGAGTTGCTGACCTGATGCCCGAGAACGGGACTCTTGAGGAGAAGTACAAACTGAATGCGCTTGGAGTTGGACCAGAAGACGACGTTGAGGGCGCATTGTGCCTGAGGATTTCTCGAGCGAACCATTCATGCGATCCGAACGCCGGACATTTTTATGAGAACGGACTGAAAGTAAACACCGCAATTTTCGATATTGGTTTTGAAATGAGAGTTTGTGTTTATTATTAATTGGCTCACTTTGTATTTGGGTTGCAGGTGAAGATTCTGTTTGCTGAACGGGACATCAAAGAAGGCACGGAGATTTGCATTGCGTACACAAACTTCGGAGACATCGGTGGACCAATGACGACTGCTATGTCCCGAGTGATTTTGCACGGGAAGTGGGGAATAGTTTGCACCCGAGATTGTCTTTGTTACAATGAGGAGTTCAATAGGAAGCTGAAGATGGCGAAGGAAATGGACGCAAATCTCGTTACGCTTGGAACTCTAAATTCAATGGGAGCAGTTCCACAAGCGAAGCAGTTGATAAAGTTTTTTACTGAAGAGTTTCCGATTTCGTGGATTGACCAAGAACGGACTTTCTACTCTGCTTTCCAAGTTGCCATTGCGAAGAGACCGTTTGTGAAGCTTGCGAAACAGTTTGCGGCTCAGGCGTATGCGATTTGTCGACAAATTCAACACCCGGAGAAAAACGTCCATGTGCAAAACCTAAAGATGTACATGAAGGACCCTTCTACTCATCGAAATCACTTCAGTAACCTTTAGGTTTGTGGAAACCCCCTTTTCTCTACTTTAAATAGGTTGATTGATTATAGAACCTGATTGATTGATATTTTAAACTGCCTATTTTATTTATTTACTATTATTTTTAATTGCTGATTAATAAGTGGATGAGTGGAAGTGACTTGTGAATGTTCTGATGAGTTTGATTAATGGGATTATTAGTTAGACACGAATCAATTAAGTAATGTAATCTACGGGGATTATTTGTAGTTAAATTAAATCATAGGAAGGCAAGGTGATAATCACTTATGTTTATTTGTAATTTGGTAATTAACACTGATTTGCTGAATTTGACTGTACTGACTTGCTGACATGGATGTTAATTGAGATGTGAGTTGGTTACAGCTAATAATTAACTCATGCTAATTAATTGTATAGTATTCGCTAATGGATAAAGGATTACTGATTGATTATTGTAAATTGGAGTCTAGTCTCCTCATTAGTGTGAAATGTAAGGAAGGAACATTACAGACTACTTAATTCATGTTTTACTCTTGTTCTTGTTCGGATTGTAATTCTTAAATATTAATTAATTGTGTAACAAAATCAGTTTTTGAATAATAAGCGACCATTTCATTATACTAATGTGATATGATTGCATCTATGGATTAATAAATAGTTTTAATGTAGGAAACAGGGAGTTATGTTTGTGATTTGAGTTTCACCATGCTTCAAGAAGTTGAAGACGCATAGCTAGCTTCTCGAACCTTCGTTGAATCTGTCTAAAACCGTTTCATGCAATTGCTGAGTCATTTCAGGTTGAACTGGCGTGAACTCATCCTCAGAAACAACGCCAGAGCCTTTCACTTGACTTTCAAACGTCCTTCTGCTTGGCTTGGCTTTGCAACGCTTCCCCAAGGCGTTTTTCTTTCTTTCCGACGATAGCCAAGCAGCCCAGCATCTCCTTCACTAAGTGTCGAGCTCTCAGCAAGGCAAGTCCACTGGGCGTTGTATCCGTTCTGATAATTTCCAAGGTACTCTCAACTTCCAAGAAGACCTCAAGGACCTCAACGGTCTCAACTAGAAATCTCCAGGATGTCGCAGCAGCCCAAAAAATCTTCAGGAGTCTCAGGAATGAAGAATTACGACACTGCAAAGGCAATTACTTCAGCTTGGGGACTCACAGGTACATTTACCGTTGTTTTGTACTTTCTGTGAACTCCCTCATTCTGTAGACTTATTCTAACTCTAACTGGTTGTTAATATTTGAAACAGATAATTCACGAAGGGGAAGAGTTCGTGCAGCACTCGTCAAAACAGAAGAAGGGAGGTTGGATATGCAGGAATTCATTCTCAGTTCGTATGGAGGCTCACATTCAACAATTTCTGACTTCACCGGTGACGACGTGTGTTTCCAATTGGAGGATCCCTTTGGACTTCAGCCTTCAAAGGTTTCTACAAAAGGTAAGGACGACGAGATCTCGATGGGAGTGACTTTTACTGCTTTACTTGTGTGCGTTGGTTGGTGTACGGTAGTACGGACAATACTAACAATAAGTGCATTTTTGTGTATCCTTACAGAGCCTTCCAATCCTTTCGAATACGAAGGACGGCCAGATCTTCCGATGTTACCTCAATTGAAACGACTGAAAGTAACGCCAGCAGAACGAATCAGTAAATCTCGAAGTGGGGGAACAAAAACCAATAAGTCTGCAGCAAAATCAGCGGCTCCAGTGATTCCAGCAAAGCCAGAGACTCCAGCGATTCCAGCAAAGCCAGTGGCTCCAATAGAACCGATAGAAGTCCACGTGAAGCTGCCATCGCATTCGCACCTTCCAGTGATCATGAAGTTCAGTCAGCCTATTCAGTTCCTCGTCAGCCAAGTTCAGACCTCCGTCAATGAGAATACTCAAGTGGAGAAGAAGGAACTTATGGAATACGAATTCACTTCGGATGCTCTGCAGTTTACTCCGCCCTCTTTGCTCTAATTTATTGTCAGCCAGTCCAATTAAACTTCTTCGTGTAATATTACATGTGAGGATGTTTCTTAAATGTTTACTGAACTTAAGAATGTGATTCTTCCTCTGTGTTTTCGAATTAAGCCGTATGAAGTCTGAGATTTTAAATATTTTTCAATATTATCTTGTACACAATTTATATGCCTAAGCTTTAGCATGTAAAGATGCTAAAATGAATGAATAAATGTCTGAGGCTAAGAAACCTCAGTTCAATTTGCGAAAGACTTAATTTCTTAATGGCTGTGTGTGAATGGTTCAATAGGTTCAAACAATCTGATTCTTCATTTAGGTAACTCAATGACTTCATTCTTATCCTCTACACAACTTATTACCCTTTATGAGACAACTATGAACGAATTAGTAATTAAAAGGATTAAAAATCCAATTACTGATTTTTATTGAAGTTTCTTCATAGCTCTATTGAAGTGTGTGGAATCAATCATCCTTCATTTTTGTATTTATTCATTTTCATTGTTTAATGGAGACTGAGAGAGAGAGAGTGGAAAAACTACGCATGAATTGAAAAAAAGAAAAAAAACTGAGTTTCCTAATAAAACTCGTAGGGCTCTTTCTACAAGTACAAATTGTAAAATTGCAAGTTGATTGGTGACTCTCATCATTTCGCATGTATGAAGTTTTAGTTGAGTAAGGCAAGAAGGGAGATAACACGTTCACAGCAGAAGATGACAAGGAAGACGGGAGTGTCTCTGTCGATAATCGAGTCGCTTACTTTAACACACAGATTTGGACAACCTCTCACGATTTTTCGAATAAGTTTGCCTCGGCACGAAGTAATTTTGGTTTTGATGGAGCAAGAATAAGTGAGAACTTTGGAGCAAGCTGTGGCGAAAAGAATGGCTGAGATGAAGCAAATGGAGATTCCCAGTGGGATTCCAATGACTGCGGGACTCTTGAAGAGACTGCTTCCGTACTGAATGACCATCGCACTTCCTCCAGACACGAAGAGGAGACAAATTAAGAGGAGACAAGGAGTCATGACTTCTCCGTAACTTGTGTTCATCACTCTCTCCATAATTTGGAGCCTCCTGTACACCAAAATTACCCTTTGGAGGTTGACATTGAGCAGTGACCATTTGTATTGGTCAAGGGGATTGGCTTGGACTCCCCTGAAAGTGTATTTGTTAATTAAGGAAATATGTAATTAGTTCAGCAAATTACTGATTATCAATTAAACATGAATGCATTCAATTATAATTTGAGTTACATCTTGAGGGAAGCCAAGACGTGAAAGATATAGAAGACAGTGAAGACGATGAAGTGAGTTAGAATGAGAATTCCTGAGTGGAGAATGACTTGTGCGGAAATTAGGTCAAATGCGAATGAAATAAGAGCAACGATGAGAGATGGGGAATGGGTTTGTGTAAAAATGGAGTAGAACTGTTGGAGGGCCGTGTAAGGAAGAATCTTCAGGGCCAACAGGTAAATGACAATTTGGAATAAAAGAGTTGCAATTAGTGCTGAGATGTTTGTGGTTCCTACGTAGAAAGCCAACAAGTATAAAGACAATCGATGGCGTGGTGTGTTTCCTTAATGAATTAATTAATAGATGAATTATTGTAGGTTTCGATGGTGATTAATTAATAAAGGTAATTATTAAAAAGCTGTGGTAATTAATCTTACCTAATGAGTTATTAGTCCTTGAAAAACGGATAATTAAATTTATGGGAGCGAGACAGTTGAGCGGATCTTGGAAACAAATTAAGCGCAGAGCAAGAAGTAAAGTGTATCCGATGACGTGTAAGTAGTTCTGAGCGGTGTTTAGGGGATTATCGGATTTGTAAATGGAGAGTAAGTAGAACATACTTAAGTAGTGGGAAATGGAGAGGATGTTGAAGAACTTGGTGGAGAAACTGTTGAGTGTGTTTAAGGAGATGAGAGGTTCGTTTAATTTGGAGCTCCAGCGATATGGAAGCAACGTGGAGGTGCAGAATAAATCAAAACTGAATTTGTAGAGGGGAATTACAACGTTTGGGAATGTAATGCGTATTAGTTTCTTCTTGCTGGAAGATAAAAATTGTTTGAAGGAATTTGTAGTTTCAGAAATTAAACGGTGAAGGGTTTTTAGAATAAAAGTAGAAGGTTTCATTTTGAAGATGGCTGTGGCTGTGGCACGCGAGTTATGATGATACTCATACGGTCGCTGACTTTGTTTCTAGTCTAACTAAGTTTGAGGAAATGAGAGCAATTTAGGCTAGGCTACAATGATTGCTTTTGTGGAGGAATATAACTGTGGTAAAAAGCATTGGTAAATTGTTTTCGCAATTTTCATAGAATTGGGAAGCAGAAAAGTATTTAAATTGAAAAAATCGATTATTTGTGTTTCAGGTTGTGTTTTGTAATAAAAGGGAAATATTTTGGATTTCGGGATATGCTAAAATAATGATCGATTTAATGGATTCTTTTTATCAATTTAATTTCAGCTATTTGAATGAAGAATGCATGAAGTATTTTTTGAATATTTATTAAAAGACTTTTATGAGGTTCAGAGTTTCTTCTTTTGAATTGAATACTTTTTAGTTTAGAAAAGCAGTTTACTGCCAACACTTCAATTTTTGTAGTTCATGAAACCAGTTGGTCCATAACATCTGTGATAAGTCATTAAGAGTACAAAGGCACAATGTCATACCAAATCGTTGCACATATAGTAACTGCCTGATTGTCTGATTTACATTTATTCATAACTAAACTTTAATTTTAATCAATGAAAACAATGATGAAAAAATAAGATTGCAAATTTCCATTATTACTGTATTTTTAAAATTGACTTTTCATCGAGTTTAATTGATAAGTGGCATTGAATTTTGTGCGAACTTGCAAAAAACCTTCAGCAGTCTTGATATTGTAAACCATTTGTGTTCTGTTGATTTCTTCATTCAAGAGATCGAGTCAACAATAAAGGAACAAATTTCGTCCCGATCTTTTACTCAGAAAAGTATAAAATAAAATTTTTGTTGGCACGTGACAGGAGCTTGATACGGAGAAACTACCTTCGAGGTCACGCAGAAGTTCCAGAAATGTAACAACGGAGATCGTGTGGATCATTGAATATCATTTATGCGATTGAGTAAGTCACAAAAGATGAAGGTGAAATTTAATCAAAGGATTAACCCAAAAAACAAATAAGGACTGAGGAGTTTACTAAATTATTATTAGCAATTTAGCAATAAAGAGAGACACGAGAATTAGTTGAAAATTGAATTAATAAACAGTTAAGGTAAGACGATGCAGTAATTTGTAGTTTGTTTGTGTGTGAGAGTATGTGGAGTAATTGTTCACTTATTTTGTCGTGGATGTGTCTATCAACATATTTGGCTTTTCATAATCACCACAAATTGACGTCTTTCTTCACAATAAATTTATTTATATACATAAAAATTATTTTACTAATAATATTAAATTGTTATTGTTACGTTTATTTATTCACTACATGAATAAAGTAAAAGTTAAGCAGAGAGTTTGAACAGATCACAGAGTTCAATTAAATGGGGGCCGTAGAAAGTTGAGTTTGGTACACAATTACTAGTTGGTATTATTCATATTAGTCATATTTGTATGAATAATTGTTATTTTTAATTGTTCAGGAGAAGATGTTGTCACTTTATAATTAGTGCTGCATAATTAATGAAAACAGAAAAAGGCTCTTGAATAAACGCAAACATTAATTTGAGTGTGTCTGTGTTCTGTCGTCCTACTTAAGAACATGGAACACGAATTGATTTCACAATTTGTTGAATGGACACAAATTTCGTTTGTTCTCTAGATGAAATTAACTATTGTTGGGAATCAGAGCAACAATGCGTATTTATTGTATTTAACTTTAACTTTCTACAGGGATTGAATTGTCACTCGTGAATTCATTGAGGTGAGTTTCCACTCGCTCTACATGTCACGAAATTAAAGACTCGCTACTTGTCTAATTAGCATTGACATTGTTAAGTAAACTTGTTGAGTTTATTGCTCGGAAACAACTTGCGTAACCTTTTGCCATGGTAATTTATTTACTGTGGTGTCTTCTTTCGGTAAGACTTAAAGATTAAAAAGATTTGGAGTTTATTCTGGACAAAATTTAAGTTTTTAGAGGTCCTTAATAGTTAACGATTGGAAGAGGATCAGGCGAACCGGGCGACGTTGTTGTTGAGAGTGCGCACATAATTGCAGCGGAATACGAGTGCAGGCTGAATGCAGAGAAACCCAGAGATGATGAATGGTGAGGCAAATAAATTGTCGGGCTTAAAAAATGATGAATAAATTAGGAATAAGGAACGTTAAATAAATCTGCAGCCTCAATGTTTTCTACCACTGCTCGGAAGTTATGGGCAAACGCGTGTTGGTTGAATTTACGTGTCACGAAGACTGCTGCTTTGATTCGGATATTCTGAAATGTCTATGCGATGGAGACAGATTTGGCTTAAGTGGAAGCGGCAGCGACGAGGACAGCGACGGCGACGACGACAGTGAAGGCGATGGTGACAGTGAAGGCGATGGTGACGATGAAGACGATAGTGACGATGAAGATGACGACGACAGTGAAGGCGATGGTGACGATGAAGACGATAGTGACGATGAAGACGATAGTGACGATGAAGATGACGGCGACGATGAATACGACGGCAACAGTGAAGACGACGGTGAGGATGAATACGACGGCGACAGTGAAGACGACGGTGACGATGAAGACGACGACGACAGTGAAGGCGATGGTGACGACAGTGAAGGCGACGGTGACGACGAAGACGACGGCGACAGTGAAGGCGATGACGACAGCGAAGGCGATGGTGACGATGAAGACGACGGAGATAGCGAAGGCGAGAGTGAAGATTCTGTGGAATCTGCCGAAACTGAGGAAGTCGGTGACATC
This sequence comes from Isotomurus palustris, assembly GCA_034696625.1. Lineage (NCBI taxonomy): Eukaryota > Metazoa > Arthropoda > Collembola > Entomobryomorpha > Isotomidae > Isotomurus > Isotomurus palustris. The sequence continues at coordinate 3,365 of JAQGAD010001029.1, read as the reverse complement.
CCAAAGGAGGCAATTTAACCATATGATTTCGTGCAGGACAAATTTAATGGGATGTTTAATTGAAAATTAAATTTTGCCTTTTTGAATTTTGATTCCAGAGAAAAAAGAAACCGAACTTGAGGGCGTTTGACATGTACAAAATTTACCCAAAGTTCTCTCCTAAGGTAGAAAATAGAATAGTACTTAATACTTATTTATATTTATAACAGAAATAAATTTAATTGGAAACTATTCAGGCTTTACGGGCAGCCGACTTTGGGATTTATGGGAGCAGGAGAGGACCAAGAAACAGCCCACCGTGGACAAATTTAGATGGGGTAAAGTAATAAAAGATCATTTTGAGGTTTCAATTCATTTATTTATTTATTGGAAATTGACAGGTGAAACCGGACCGTAAGGCTCGAACTGTCGGTAGGAAAGAAAGTTCCCAGGTACGGAGACATTTTACGGCATTTGTGTGTTTTCCAGAAATTTACAAAGTTCTGATTTAATGTGCAAGAAATATTTTTTAACTGTACAGTCTCTAAAATCAAATAGTAAAGTTGGAATTAAGGATGAGCCTTGGTGGCTGAAGGAGGGAAGAAAGAATTTTGAGGTATTTGAAATACAAGAAATTTATCTAAATTGTAATTGTTTTACAGCCAAAATTTCAATGTATTTATTTGAAATTTTCAGGAAGCACAGAGCAATGTAATTTTTGATATGTATAAAAAGTACGACAAGGAACAAATGAAGGTCTGCAGGAATTTAAAAAAATCTATAAATCTAAAATTTAATTGTGTGAGTTAAATAATAATGTTGATAAATATTTGGAAATTCTCCTTTAGTATGTTAAAACAAAAGGAAAGCTTATGAAAGACTTGGGACGTCTAGAGAAGTCTTTAAAAGGTAAAGGCAAGTTAGGTAAGTCCTCGTCGCCCATGTTCTCCGGAAGAATTGCAACAAATAAAAGTGTTCAAACACCTGAGGTAATTTATCTTAAAGGGTTTTTTGGATTTACCAAAGTTACTTTACTTTACAATTATTTCAATGAACAGGAAAATGCAAGGCAAAAGCACATTCAGCCAAATATTGTGGAAAATAACCACAATTATCTTTCAAAGGTAGATTATAGTAACATAACTGGGAATTTTCTGAGATAGTTTAAAAAATAAAATATATATTTCTTAGTCGAAAGTTTCTGCAGCTCAGACTGAAGCTTCTAAGACGATGAAAGAGGATGTAGAGTCTTTAGAAAGCCAAGAATTAAGTACTGTTCGTCCTTTAAAGCAGCCATATGTTCCAGTTCCAAAGAAAGGAGTGCGATTAATCTCATCGGCAGAGACGAAGAAGAAAACGACGACGGAACGGACGACAGTTACAACGGAGAGCCAGAAACCGAAGAAACACACTGCTAAGAAAATAAATGGCACGAAATCTACAAAACAAAACGCAACCAGTACGAAATTCACAAAACACAATGCTACCAGTACGAAATCCACAACTGAAACTGTTCTTCATGCAGAGTGAAGATTTACAATCGAGGTGGTCTACAAATACGTTGCAATTGTAAACTAATTAAATTTTGGTTTCTACCTTACAAATTTGAAACCCAAATTACTAAGTTTTATACGGGAAGTCGATGAAATTTATTTTTCTAATAAAAATTGATATATTCGGAAACTTGTATTTGTATATTTATCAATTAACGGTGTTCCTCCGTTGAATCAGAATCACCAGCAGCATCAGGCGACGGAGAATCTTTTTTGACGGCGAAGAATTCATTTCCCAATTGGAGCTCGACGGGTGTGAATTTAAATACAGCGTCGTTAAACCATTGGCCTCTAGTTTGGTAAAATGGAGTGTGTTGGGTGTTTGTGTCAATTTGCATGTAATGGGAATACTCTCCGTATTTTTTGAACGTCCAGGTGAAAGTTCCTTTCGCCAGGTGTTTGTTCACGAGTCTGTAGAGACCTCCGCCAGCACTTTCAATTTTCCACAGAGCGCCGTCTCTCCATTTCCCATTCTTGTTGCTTAAGTAGCCAACTTCGTTTGGAGTGGAATAAATGACGACGTGATGTCCGCCTGCGTCTGCTATGTCGGAACTCCAGGTGACTAATGCGTGAATACTTTTGTTTATTGAGAATCCTCGGTTTTCCAGGGTGAAGTAGTTTTTATGTTCGGTGGGATTTAAAATCCATTCAGCGTCGGGTTCTCCTTTTTGACTTGCAGCGTAGTGGGAAAGGTGATTTGGAGTCAAGTCTACTTGGACGTAATTGGCTTCATCGTTGTTGGTATCTGGTGCCCATGTGACAGTCCCGTTGGGAAATCTGCCTATAGTTAGTTTGTAAAATACTCCGGAGTACAACTCTGTTCCTGGTATTGGTAGAATTTTTGAAGGGAATTGTAAGTCAGCGTTTGGTTTTGATTGTCGAGATTGTCTGGACACAGTTGAAACTATAAGTTCGCTGTCGTTGCTGGAAAGATTTGCTTGATTGAATTTTTAATTGCAATAATGTATTGAAATAATTTTTTTTGATGAATTGCTGACCTGTTAGAGGTAAGTTCAATTGTTTGGAGCGAACAGAATATTATTTGGGCTTGAGAGGAAATCATAAGGAAATAGAAATATGAGCAAAATTTCTCCATTGCTATGAATTTCGGTGAGAAATTTCTGGAGTAAAAAATTTCGATATGTCCTACAAATCACTGACCATAAGTTTCGATGTGAGCTCAGTCATGAGTCCAGAATATCTTTGATTGGTGAAGAGGAAGCAAAGAATGGTTATGTGGAATTTTCAGGATGCAGTAATTTCAAGGATGTAATTAAAATCTCATTAATAATTGGTTATTGGGATGTGACATTCACCGCATTGCCCAACACGCGATCTCCTCATTTAACCCATAAGAAGGAGTTTAACTCTATTTCTATAAGCGGTAAGGAGAGAGAGCTCCGTTAGGCAATAGAATAAAACCCGAGGCTTGGTACTTCCGTTAATAGACCGTAATATTTATATTCCCTTTAAGATGAGGAGTCACTAAGCGAAATGAAGAGATTTTCAAAATTGTCCTTAGACTTTTGTCGAAATTGGCTGAGGTGCTAATCGAGAGAGCTGTCGAAATTTTATATCTCTTCTACTACCTATAAATTAAGTATAAAACATAGTTAAAGTTTAAAATCCAAATTTGTCAATGTGCTACGGTGTTGGTGGTTGAGCATGGGAGTTATGGATGATATCTTTTATACAAAATGATGACAATGATGTTAATTGTTGTCATCATTTTTCCCTATGTTGCACCCATGTTAATTTTTTCCCTATGTTGCACCCATGTTAATTGTTTCCCTATGTTGCACCCATGTTAATTGTTTCCCTATGTTGCACCCA
>JAQGAD010001028.1:0-24375 GCA_034696625.1 Isotomurus palustris | reverse complement strand
GCTGACGCAATTGCTGAAATATTGCTTGGGAAGTAAAGACCTACCTTGGAACTGGTGGAACATCATCGTGTATCTTGTCTAGCTATGGATCAGTAACTCAGGTTAGGGTACTACACACAATCTTGTCAGCAAATTGCACTTGATCGGGACTATCGGGAGTCAAATCAAACTTCAAAGTGTCGGGGTTAGTATAATTTGTTTCAATGAGCATTAGTTTAGAATAGGGTGAGCTGATCCGCTCAAGTAGGATCAAATGAACATTTTTAGTAAATAATCCAATTAGAATCACACCGATTTCCCATGAATTCTGCTGCTGGAATATAGATATTGTACACTGACAGATAAATAGCATTTTTACAATGTGTTCGATGATTCTCACGTTTTAGCTGGAGTACTCAACGGCTTCGCGGTGGTACTGGACTAATTGTAAGTAAGTTGTAAACTTTTATTGGATCGTTCTTGTTTAGTGCTGCCCGAGCAGTAAATGATGCTGAAATAGTAAAGAAGACACTATGAAAGACACTCGTGGTATGTTGTAAGGTTATTGCGTTATTGCGTAGATCTGTAGTTCAAAATTGCTAAGTCAATTCGAATTCTCAAGAACGTCATAAGACTTGCATTTATTGATGTTTTCATTTGGGCTTAGGCACCAGATGAACTTTACTTTTATTGATCTAATGAATTGGTAAGCTTATAATTATAATAAGGTTCCCAGCTTGTAACTAGAAAGCTACAGGGATTGTGATCCGTAATATTCCGTAATACTATTGTTCTTAATCCAACTAAACAATTTGCATATTCAGGATTAATGCTTTACTATTGCAAATACTATTAATTTTTGTCTTTATAGCACAGAAAGCATTAAACAATGCAAGCAGATATTTTGAACTGGACTCCAGGGGCTATGCTTTTCGTTTGAGCGTGAGAATAGTAAGCCGTGGGAATTTCCGGGTATTGTAATTGATTCATACGGATTCTTTAAAAGAGGTTACTAGTGTATTCATATGTACGTTTTGGGATCTTCCCAGGCGCAATGCTTTGGTATATAATAACTGCATGCAAGAACTAGTTTAGCATTATTTGCTTGCAGCAGTTCACTCTCATTTTTACCCTTGGAAAGTAATATTTTGAGTTTGTTTGTTTTGATATTTTTCTTAATTGCAATTGCAAGCTGGCGTCCAAGATTTTTAAGTGTTATAGAAGGACATCACCTGCAAGCATAGTAAATAAACGATCTAAACTCTTAAGCTGTTGCCCGTCGGTGAGTCGTTTAGCTAACAAAGCACTTAGCTCTACTGAACTTTTTGTAAGACTCCAGTTCACCTGGCGTCACAGATAACATGGGAATTCCACCCTTTTGTGATTCCTCAGATTCACAGATCAAACTTGTGCTTTGTGGAATCTGCAATTGTAACAAAGTGTGACCAAGAGTGAAACTAACAAGCAAATTCTAAGATACTTGAAGAGAGGGAAGATGTATTGAAGGTGAAGGTTATCCTGTTTTTAGCTTATTGTTTTCAACCAAAGCTCGACAACACACAATGCACACGTTCATTATGTCATGTAAACTTCGTGGAAGTACTTTACAGGTGTGGTGAGCAAAGCTTGGCATGAGTTGCAGTCGGACATTGTGGAACAACAGTGGATTTCTTACTACTGTTTTAATGTCTGTAGTGTCTGAGTCTCAACATGAAACTTAGAATCTCAGTTCCAATCTTCCAATTCTAACGGTTGACTTGACAGGGTTGAATAAATCCCACTGTGTATTTATTATTATTTTGTGCTGAATTTCGAGTTAATTATCATGCAGATTATATTTCTGGCATTTGTTCTTCTTCAGGTAGTATCACAGTCGTCCGTTACACCTGATGATACTCCTGATCAGTCAAATCGTTTAAGACTAAGAAACACTTTCAGATTTAGAAATTTGTTTGGAAGGGGAAGAAATGAAGATGAATCATCGTCATTGAACCGTTTAAGGCCCACTACAGTGAGATTTTTACATAACATAATATTTCAAAATTTACTAACTTTGCACTGATTGAAGTTTCTTATGGGCATTTTTGTTTGTGCAGATTTCTCTTATTAAACAAAACGGATATCCAGCTGAAGTGCATCATGTCACAACTGAAGACGGATATATTTTGGAGTTGCATCGGATTCCGTATGGACTTGAATCTCCAGATGGTCCAGGGAAAATTCCAGTAATAATTCAGCACGGGAATTTCCAGTCATCTGCCGATTGGGTGATTAACAAACCCTCCAACAACTGCTTGCGTACGTTAGCAGTTCAAAAAATCCTTTAATCCTTATTAGCTGATAAACACTAGGAATTCCAGCCATTAAAAGATCAGTCATCTTTACTACCTTTAGGATTATAATAACTGCTGGAAACGTTCGCATTAATCAATGTGTGTTTTATGATTTGGCTGTGTAGCATTTATTCTGGCTGATAAAGGATACGACGTGTGGTAAGAAACAATAAGGAAGTTTCAAGTTTCAATGCTCTGAGTGTTTGCCACAAAAGGCCGTTTCATACTAACAATGACTTCTTAGGCTTGGGAATCAAAGAGGAAATACTTACTCGAATAAGCACGTGCAGTTTCCAGTCACGAATCTAAAGTTTTGGAATTACAGGTTACATGATGCAGTTTATAAGATTTTGTACAGATGGTTTTTTAATGTTTTGCTGTTGTTTTATTAAGGAAAATTTCAACTGTGCTTGTGTTCTGTTTTAGTTATCACGAAGCGGCTTTATACGACGTCCCAGCAGTCATTGATTATGTTCTGGAGCAAACGGGATCGGAAAAAGTTCAGTACATTTCTCATTCTGTAGGAGGAAAGAATTTTATTTCAGGATTGTCTCTTCGCCCTGAGTATAATGAAAAGGTCGGCATTGGCATTACAATGGGTCCCGCAGGATTTATGTATCACATGTTTAATGGGATTGCCAGACTCATTTCGCCATTCTTAAGACTTGGACAGGTAAATTGTGGATTAAATTGCCCTTTTACGAAATAGGGCTGAAGATTAACCGTACTTATGTCCATGCAAATATTTTAGGTGATTCTCAAAACTGTTGGTACTATTCCTGTAATGCCTCCTGCGGTTTCGGCAATTTTAAGATCTACACTCCCATTCTTCTGCCAGTCAAGGATTGATGTGATCGGAATTTGCCCTGCATTTTACTTCAGTGTAACTGGACTGGATAGAGAGCAAATTGATGATGTAATTCCTAATAAAAAATATCAATTCATTTTATATTTTATATATACTGATGAACTTCATCTGCTTCTTTGATAGGAAAAGATTCAAGCCATCAAGTCCGTATTCCCGTCGTCGACCAGTTTAAAACTATTCATGCATCTTGTTCAAGAAATTCAATCGGGACATTATCGGCAGTACGATTACGGACCGGATGGGAATTTTAAAGCCTATGGGAAACCAAATCCACCGGACTACGATTTGTCCAAAGTGACTGTGCCTATGTCTATTTTACATGGAAATTACGATCACATTGCTAGAATTGAGGTACGACAAGACTAACTCAACTCAGTTGATTTTAATATCTTAATCCTATCCATTAATATGACTTTTCAGGATACAAAAGCTTTAGCGAGGCTGCTACCAAATGTAGTGGACTTCTATGTTGTTCCTTGGGATCACTGGACCCACATGGACTTCAATTATGCCAAGGATGCAGCTACTTTGTGTTATAATCATGTGGTTGAAATGCTGGAGAAGTACAAATTTTAGCAAGCAGGAAATAATTGTCACTTCTTGATCGAATAAAATTGGCTTTGAACAAAGCTGCTTTCGTTTATCGATTTATCGTATTGGCATTGATTAAATATGATTGACGGTGATTTTCTCTGGATTCAAGATTCAATTTCATTTATTTTTGCACACAAAATGCGTTCTTTCCTAGCCTACATTACTGTCTACAGAGGTTGACAAACTGGTTGTTTATTAATATCATTCCTTGTCAACTTTTTGCACTCTGAAGTTGAGTGCAAATAGTACTGCTGTAGTAGAATATTGCAATATACGACATACGATGCTAAGTTTAAGCACTTCAGACCTTGAGGTACTTCTTTTCGAGCATATGTCCAGAGCTACAGAAGATCATACAATAATTCAGGTGTTGCTTGCCTTGCATACGAAAAACCAACAAGCATATAGTTTACAGACATAAGTTATAACACATTTTGGACTTTGTATCTTATTTTTTTATCTGTCGAGATGCGAGTGTGCATATTTTTGCGATCACTTCACTTTATTTTCAGCAGCACCTCTTTCATTTTTTCGGGTTGTCTAATTGACTTTAAAAGATAAAATGCTTCATTTAGAATCTTTTTTAACCTTCGTGGGTGAAATCGTACTTATATATTTGGCGTACTACTACACTCAATACTATTTTAGAAAGCAAAAGAGTCCACCAGGTAAAAAGAAAAAATTGTAAGTATTATTAATATTAACATCAGTTTTCAAAATCACTTTCATGTGATGAATTCAATAAGGTCCCGTTCCCCTGCCTTTGTTGGGCAATCTTATCGAAGTAGCATCAGCACATCCCATAGGACATTTGGCGATTCATGAGCTGTCCAAGCGATATGGAAGTTTATACCAAATAAGGATCGGCGCGACTGATACAGGTTAAACAGAATCAATGCATACTTTCAGAACAGAAGAGGAAGTTCCTACTACAGTATAATAACTGATGTCTGCTCCTATACGTTTAGTTATTTTGGCGTCTTTGACCAATTGCAAAGCGATTTTGAACAACGATGCTGCAATTGGAAGGGACTTGTCCGGCTTAATTCGAGATCGATCACTAGGACAAAACATAGGTTAACAGGATATTTCTAAGTGCAAACAAATGGTTAACTATATGCGCATTTAAAGAGGTTTGCTATTTGATTTCCAGGTTTCGCATTTGCATCAGGAGAGCAATGGAATCTTATGAGACCATGGGCTATGAAAAGTCTTAAAAGCTTTGGATTACGAAGCAGATCTTCCATCGAGTCGTATACTAATGAAGCTATAGCTGACCTAACCGACAGCATTAATGAAGTAATCGACAATGATGGAGTGTTTGACACAAATCTGGCTTTTAACTTAGCAGCTGTGAACATAATATGGAGAGCCATGACAGGGCAAAAGATTTCGAAAGACGATAAAAGAATGCAAACCTTGATCCAAGATCAAGATGCATGCATAAAGTCTAGTGCTGCAGGAATGGCCTTGATTGGGACGTATCCTCCGCTCAGACATGTTTTTCCTGGGCTTCTTGGGTACAACGTAGCGATGAAATTCTTTCGTGGGTTTGTGGAAAAAGCGAAGGAGATTTTGCACGACGAATTTGTTAAGATAGGAACTGGCATTTCTTTTATGGAACCTTCAAACCTTCTTGAGGCTTACATTCACGAAATGAAAACTGAAAAGAACAACCAACGCAAAATGTTTACTGGTTAGTTTTAGTGTGCAATCTGCAAAACATTATATTAAGGGACATTAATTATTATTAATGTGTTCTCATTGCAGAGGACAACTTTGCTGTGATGTTTATGGATTTGTTTCAAGGAGGATCAGAGACAACAGGTGCATTCATTGAATGGGTCGTTTTACTCTTGGCACTGAATCCGGATGAACAGAGGAAACTTCAAGCAGAAATTGACTGTGTTTTACCGAACATGGAGAATTGCAGTTTATCTCACAAACCTAAGTTAAAATGTTCACATGGTTTACGTAAAATTCAGTTTAAGTAAATAACACTAACACGATTATGTCGTAACCTACAGAATGATTTACACGCAAGCACTACTTCTGGAATCTCATCGACGAACACATGTGCTGCCTAATGGAGTTCCTCGAAGAGTTACTGTAGATATTGAATATGATGGGGTTATAATACGAAAGGTGCCTGAGCAATATAACATTTCTGCACAATATATTGCTGTGCTCATAATTTTTATTGAATAGGGGACTAACATACTTGTTGATCACCATACTATAAACAATGACACAAATGTTTGGGGCCCGGATGTGGATAAGTTCAGACCAGAGAGGTTCATAAGCGCAGAGGGGAAACTTGTGAATGCAGATAAGTTCATTCCATTTAGCTATGGTATGATTTTGAAATAACAAAATAGCAGTGCCCATTCTTTGATAATAAATCTTCATATTAATATAAAATTCTGTTGAAATAGGTCGAAGAAACTGCCCGGGTGAAAGTCTAACAGACACAGTGTCGTTTTTGATGGTCGTGAATCTATTCCAAAGATTTACATTTTCTACTCTACCTGTCGCTCAGCTCCCAACAACTGAGCCGCTGAATGGCTTCAGCTGTAGACCTCATCCTTATAAAGTTATGGCAAATCGAAGACACACTTGATTGAAGGACAAATATATTGTACGTAGGATGGGAGCGACTTTATTCCAACATGCAGCTATCGTCACAGCATTCAAGAAACATTCAATAATTTTTCCAACTTCTGACTGAATTCGTGTATTGAGTTTTGGTGTTAGAAGCAGTTTAGCTCTTCTGCATCCAATGCACATTAAAAGATTTTTTACTTTATGACTGCTGGATATTTCGTAGTTTTTTGGCTAGTATAACTTGGCTTATATAACTAACATAGCTTGGTTTCAGCTGCAGTTACAGTTACGGTTAGGAGTTTTTTGTGTATCAATGATTTTTTTACACTTAATTGGCACACGCAAGGATGATGGATATGTTTGTGAGATACGCAGAATTTGCATAGATAACGAATTCAGAAGAATGACTCATAAAGCAATAAAACAAAAACTTTGAAGTGCAAGTAGCAGCTGATATAGCATTCTGTAGGTGACATCTCCGTTCACAATCAATTTTACACAATTCATCATCTCAATTTAATTCAATACCAATTCTCTCAATTCATCTCCGGACACATAATATTCTTTTTTTGGCAACAATGATTGAATTTGTCACTGTGATATTAGTGAGTTTCTTAATAGGCAGTTTATCGCTTTATTACTGGAATTACTTCAGTCTCAGGAAAACATCACCCCCAGGTAATAAACTTACGCCATCGGTTCGACTTCTGTCGAGCTTCAAGCTAACCAAAAGTAAATTGCTGATACAGGACCGATCCCCTTCCCCGTGTTCGGAAATCTAATTGAGATTTCAAAAATTTCACCAAAATCCTTCCTTGCCCTAGCAGAATTGACGAAACGGTATGGAGAAATTTACCAAGTACGGTTCGGTGGCGGAGATACAGGTAACATAATAGAGTTAATTCAGGACACAATATTCTGTTACTATTTCTTAAGGCTATATTATATTATGGTAGTTGTGCTGTCATCCCTGGAAGCAGTGAGGAAAGTTCTTAACCATGAAAATGCATTGGGACGAGATTTGTCGGGAGTTTTCCTGGACAGATCTTTCGGCAAAGAGCTCGGTAGCTAAAGCTAACTTAAACATTACTATGTATGCATCCAACTGATTGTGAGTTTATAACGAATATGCATTTCTTGAAAAACTAGGCATGGCTTTTGTGTCCGGAGAAAAATGGAAAGTTATGAGATCTTGGGCAGTTAAAAACCTTAAAAGCTTTGGATTTGGAAATAAGGAGTCTACAGAATCAGTAACGACGGAAGAATTACAATATCTCACGAGAATCCTGGACTCTACTGCTTCGTCTGACGGAGTGCTTGATACAAACCTCACATTCAATCTTACACCTCTGAACGTGGTGTGGAAAATGATGACTGGTGTGAGGATATCCGAGGAAGATGAGAAAGCTCAGCAGTTCTTAAAGGACCAAGATGCAACTATGAAGCAGGGATCTGTGGGAATGTCCCTCATATTCGTTTTTCCTTTCCTGAGATTTATTTTCCCAAATGCATTGGGTTATAAAATTATTATGAAGTTTTATTTGAAATTCTTCGAAAGAACCAGAGAAATACTACATGAATGTCGGAGTAAAGACACTAACGAAGAGCCACAAAATCTTCTTGAATCTTATATTGCTGAAATGTACCTACAAAAAGATAATCCACGAAGTTTGTTCACAGGTAAGTCGGCCACTGCCATTGTACACAGTTATTAGAATTTGCTTCTTGAATTTTTGAACTGAAATTGTTGCAGAGGATAACTTTTTAGTTTTGTTCCTTGACTTGTTTCAAGGAGGCTCGGAAACTACTGGAGCTTTTCTTGAATGGATAATTCTGTTTATTGCCCTTAATCCTGAGAAGCAATCAAAATTACAACAAGAAATTGATTACGTTTTGCCAAAAATGAAACCATGTTCGATGGAGGACAGAGAAAAGTGTGCATATTATTTCGTCTATAGCGGACTTATACTGTTGAAATTTATTGAAATCGATGGTCATTTTTTACAGGATGCCTTATGCTCAAGCGTGCATCTTGGAAACCCACAGACATGCCAAAGTTTTACCTAATGGAGTTCCACGCAAAGCTACCGGGGATGTTGAATATAAAAACTACACAATAAGAAAAGTAAAGTAGATTCTGCAGTATTCTATTGAAACTGCCAAGTGAGCCAACAAGAGAGATCTAATTCTAATTCTTAAATGTCACAGGGGACGGTGATAATCGTGGATCATCATTCGATTAACACCAACCATGAGACCTGGGGCTCAGATGCAGATTTATTCAAACCTGAAAGGTTCATCGGAGATGAAGGGAGTCTTATCCACACTGATAAAATTTTGCCCTTCAGCATTGGTCAGGAACTAAAAAATATATCTACTGGATTTTGGGGTATCAATGTTATTTTCTTGTAGGTAGACGCAACTGTCCTGGAGAACAATTAGCATCAGTAGTGTCATTCTTGACGATTGTGACGTTGTTCCAGAGATACAGATTTTCTCTGCTGCCTGGCGTACAAAGCTTATCAACTGACCCTGCAGACGGCTTCACCATGCGGCCTCGAAGTTATAAAGTGCTGGTCCGTAAAAGGGAGATTTTGTAAGCCTTAAGTAAAATGCAAATATACATCAAGTAACTACTTATCTTTAGCATATGCCAGATATTTTGCAAAATTGCACGCTTTAATATTTTATTAAGCAGCCAGTTAAACAAAAAACAAATGAAACAAGATTAACGCGTAAAACTGGTAATGATCAACCTTGGTTGAACACGCGTCGTAGAATTATGTGATTGTAATGATGAATTGTTTTCTTCGTGGGCACACAAAAACCACAGAAAGTAGATTCTTAATCGATTTGTTTCCCATTGATTTCCCAGTAAATATTATTTGATAACCTCCAAAATTCCAGTTTCAGTCAAACGTAGATTTTTCAACACTATTGTCGACGGGATGGACCTGGTCCAAGACCACGACCAAAATATGTAGCTGATAATGATACTTTGAATCGCCCGTTTGCATCCAAGAACTCTTCAACTTTGACTCTGTGCAAGGTAGTGCAGTTTAATCCAAAGGCTTTAAGTTCATGGCACATGTCACATCCTTCGATGTTATGACTTCCAGGGCCGCCCCCCAGTCTTCCCTTCGGACGCTCATTTTCCTCCTCAGGATTTTTCTACCACAAAATATTATAAGTTATATCCTCCAAGAAATCTCAATGTTAAATTTGTTTTCGTGTGATGTACCTTTTCAGTGCCGAGTATTTTGCCATCACAATTGCATTTACGGCATTTTTGAGAATATTCCTTACCGAAGTATGGGGACGCCCACTGATTTCCACAAGCTTTCTTGTTGCATTTGAAAGTAATTACCTTGCAGTGCTACAATCAGGACCAGAACCAAAACTAATTGAATTAATTAATGCTGCGAAGTTCTACTTTTCATACCCGATTTTGTATTCCAGCAAGCACTCCGACTGTCGGGCCACACCCTCTGCTGCAAGCCAGCCTAGGCTGACGTAGTCGTTCATCTTCATCCTCAATTTCAAGATATGACCACCTGTCAGCGCAGACGGAGCAAAAGTAGCATTCAAAGGCGGCCATCTGCAATAAATATTAGAAATTCGCCAGGATCATTTAAGAAGATATACCGTCGTTCGTCACGATTGGAAGCATTGGAATGTTCCAATTTACCCTTTCTTCGATATTAGTTGACTTGCCCATTCCATGTTTGCATTTCTCGCATTTCTCATCGTACGAAGAAACGGCTTTCCATCCGTGGAAAGAATTCCAGCTCTTGCCACAAGTTTCATTCGTACACTTGTACACCATGTACATTTTGCTGACATTGTCTGACCGGACTTTTTTCTTTCGTTGGGGCATCTTGTCGTGTTGCTCAGTTCCTGTTATTCCTGTCCAGTGAGCACAAAAACATTCTATCGATAGATTCGGTTAACTTAAAACTTTGATCTGATGATTAATTCTTACGATGATACGTCTGGTAGAGAACTATCTGTCTACTAATAAAGACCCACGCCCCACACCGCCTCGCTTAGTCTCAATTTAACCGTGATTTCAGATAAGAACGTGTAAACTCACCTGTTATGAGCCGAAAACGTACAAGTGACGAGTTCCGCACTAGTGTTCCTCTCCACTCCACCAAAAACCAACTTTATTTGTGCTTTTCCAGCAGTGCAGTGTCTGGTTTTAAGTGTATGGAGTTTTGAAGTCTGGACCTCGAATACTTGCATGCGGTGGTTGTGTCGGTGTTTACAATAATCGAAGCGAGAAAGAGGCTGTTTAGCTAATAGATTGATTTATTTATTTTGATTTATACTCTTTATTCACGTCTTATTCCTGATTTTTATTCTCTATTAATATACTTGTATACTAGTATTCCATGAGTAACACAATAGGAATCCGCCACACGACACTCCAGGCAGCAAGGAGTGTGAAATGCAAATTATAAAATGTCCGTACTTAAGTGCAAGTGCAGCGATATCAGCACGCACGGGATATTGATTGTTTGATTGATACACTCTTATATTCATGTGTTATTCCTCATTTAGTACAACAATAGACTAGTCTTCCATGAGTAACACTATATGGAACTGTGTATGCACTCGTCTTTTTATTATTCGCACAAAATATGTAATATTAAAAGTAGCATGAGTCACAAAATAATTCAGGTCAGTTAACTTAAATAGACTGTTTAAATTCACACAAAACCTTTGCGCAGCGCGCAGTTCCAATTGCAATGCTTCCGCTACACAATAATTGACTGGTGAGTAATAAAGGTCATGAAATAAGACCAAATGAATCTGTGGAGAATATGTTATCGTGCCTCTGATTATATAATAAACTTCAGTTCCAGCTCAAGGAGAGAAAGGTTAATAAAAGTGAAACACAATCGGTCGTCAAATTCAGGTACACTTAAACTAGAATGGAGTTATGATTTCATTTCATAGACACACTCATTCATCATCATATTTTTCGTCCACATGCCACTATCAGCTGTCTGACTCATATGTCATAAGACACGTTAGAGTAGGTTATAATAACATTTGCACTTTTTGAACTATTGGAATTAGAAACAGATTCAGTTGAACTTTATTACTCCTTCATGCAACTGATGCTGACGCTGATGCTACTGTCTTTCTACTCTTCACTTTCTTACTCTTATTCTTCTTTTCGCCCTTACCAGACGCTTTAGTTACAGTAGTACTCGTACTACTGTCTTCGACTGTCGCCTTTTGCATTTCCTCCTCAACTGTCTCCTCCTCGTCGTCTTGAAGTTGTTGAGCGGTCATGTCATGTATCATGCAGTCCATGTCCTTCACACCTTTGTCGATCTCTTCGTGGAGCCGAAGGACCCACTTGCACAGCTTTACGCAACCTCTGAAAGTCTTCGCAATCACGGGAACGAATTCCACTGGTTTTTTGTCAGGAAAGTAGTGCTTGATTCGATGGATTATAGGTGGTGACTCTTCTGGCATGAGGTTGTGGTCGGGTGTCTTGTTAGTTTCGAATTCCTACAAACATGGAACCATAGAATAGACGTAATCATAATAATACATTTGCAGTGTGATAACTTAGGAGTCAAAATTGGAATCTAGTTACTTCTTTTGAGGCTGCAACTAAAGCCAAACTGGGACTGTTGGATAGTTCAACTTCAATAAGTTTCTTGGACCTCGTTTGACCTCTTAACTTGGATCCATTTGACCCTGACTCCGACACTACTGATATTCCTCGCTCAACTCTACGTCTCTTAGAAGACTCACTCCTTGTTGACCTTTGAGATCTTGCCCTGGATTTTTCGCTAACGTTTGTTTGGCTTTTAGCAGATTTCGGTTTTTGATCTACAGCTACTGCAACATACTCTGACGCATCTGGAATTTCATCTGCTTCGCCAGCGAATTCTACAACATGCTGGTGGTCCAAAGGAATTTCTGCTATAGAATCGAAATGCTTTTGGGAGTTCTCGTTTTCGGAGAGTTGCAATTCATCATTTGGAGTCACTGGAGGATCTCCTTTCCAACTTGGGTCCGATTTTTCTGCCAAGAATTCCTCTTCGACTGGAGTTGTAGTCGGTTTGTTCAGAGTTTCTGGTCTCGACTGTTGCTCAACTGAAAGAGCTGTTTCAGGTCGGGACGCTTCACGGCTACGCTCAGTTGGTTTAGCTTTGCTTTGACTGAGAATGTCGTGCTCACCTTCATCTTCTTTGTAGTCACTCACTGTCATTTCATTCGACTTGGACTTTTGTCGACTTTTCTTCTTACTTGATCGCAGACTTTTGTCGCCTTTCTTATTTTTCCGATTTCGGGATGGAGAACGGTTTGGGGATAAATGGTCTTCTGGGTGGACATCTGTGCTTCCTACGAAAGTACTTTGGCGTGTTTTTTTCATGCTGAGTAGTTCATCGGAACCTCCATCCAGGACAGCAATAGAAGGTATGTGCAAGTCCAATCCTCCAGCTTCCTCTATTATTTCTTCCTCGTTTTCGGCTGTAGGCGATCAAATAAGATATAATTTTTAACGTGGATAAAGATTACAGGAGTGAGTTTTATATTCTGAGATTTTTACGTGGAAGGAAGAACATGGGGAAGTAAACTGCGCGGTGCTTGACATACAAGTTTCCTCTGTCATAAGGATCTGCTTTAGAAAGTCCTAAAGGCACGCCATGTTCATCGAACAGTTCGACTATTCCATTTTCAGGTATGGCAAAATCAGTTTTCAACCTCAGTTTTATGAAGTTCAGCATGACTCCCAACGAGCAGTCAGCGTGAACGAGGAACTCTTCGCCTATTTGCCCTGCAGTAAATCATTATGTGTAAAATTCGGAAGACAAGGATAAATTAAAAACTGCATCTGCAGTAGGTAGTGAACCTCCGCATATGACGTGAAACAGAATTGCTGTGGTTGCTTCTGGCTCTGATTCTTCGCGTCCGAGAATCCCTGCCAAAGATCCAACATGTTGTGGAGTCGGCTGCTCCTCCTGAGGTGAAGGGTTGGAATACGCTGCCTGTGATTTTCGATTTTCTGAGGGTTCCATTTTTACTAAATTAGAGCAGTTCAAACTGCACAGAAATCGAGAGGTGAGGTGCAAGGTCCTGGGAGATCCTAAAAATACGAAGCAAGGACACGAAAGTATTATACAAGAATAGTTTCATGGTTGCTAAGATGATGCCCTCACAGCCACACTGGAAATTACTGGAACAGCTGAAATCGCAAATTCATGTTGAAGGACGCAGACATTGAATGTGGTGGTGACGGATGGTGAATGCAGGAATAAAGTTGAACAATAATCTGTCAAATTGATGAGAAAATATCTCTCTTTTTATGTATTGACATGTTTTTAATGTGTTAACGATCGTATATCCACAAAGAAAACACTTTCTCGTTTAAAGTGATCAAAATTTGAAATTACAGTAATTTTGATGATTATGTTGTAATGAAGGCGAATATGGTACGCATGGAAGAGAAGTAGATATAGCGAATATAGCTTAAGGCTAGTACACTAGTAAAAATATACATGTACAAATAAGCTACAGCATCATTCATTGTAAATTTTGACACAAATAAAGTGCACAGGAAAGAAAGGATTACCAAGTTACTTGTTAGCAAATGATTTAGCGTGCCTCATTCTTACCTTCAGTGTGAATTATATACCTTCGGTTATATCACATGAAAAGATAGTGTAATTTAAAGCTTATTGGTTGTGGTTGATGCTGCATCAGTTCTCATGCTTGGGTCAATGAAATCGAAAGTCGGTTTATTTTAAGACTACGGAAATTATGACTCTTCTATATTTAGACACTATATGCACATGCAACTATTACTACGAGGGATGCATAATGGGCTGCCTCTTTTGTTGTGTGTTGATGTTGCAGTTAAGTAAAGAAAGGGAACATCTCGTGTACAATAAAGACAACCTATAATAGCAACACGACAAGCTATTACTAAAAGTGTTGGCGACTTTTTCTACATTCACCAGTCCCAACCTCCCAACTGGCTTATTGCGAAGCGATGAGAAAAATTTTCAGATTCATTCTTTGACCTACTAAATCTTCGTGTATTAATAATAGTAACACGGCAGCAATGAGACTTCATGTTCCCAGTCATAAATCTGGATTCACTTTTCCTTTCTGAAGGACTTTTGTCATTGTCAATTTTCATGTTTGCATTTTCTAGCATCTGCAAATGACATCTCAGTCAGGGTAGCTACATCTCAGTGCTCAGGTTCGAGTATACTTAAGCTGCATAATCATAATCTGAAAATCTAAACAACTTTTCGTATTGTTCGCTCCTTCCTTTGTGTTATAGCATTGTCATTAAATACTTGTAGGTTATCATTTCACGTTAACCTGCACAGGAACAAGCAAATCTAAGATTTTAAGTGAGGGTCTTAATATCGTAATTTCGGAACTAATGATTATAAATACTGACATTTATAGTTTCATTTTGTACTTCAGAGAATATATTTCAAACAATGTATGAAAAGGATCGCCGTTAGTATAAACATGTCTTTGAATTTAAGTGACACAAATCTTCCAGAGGCTTCAGTCTTGATCACTTATGTGAGTTCATACAATTAGTTAAGAAATTGCTGAGTACGATCTAGTCGTGTTGCCCAATGTTATTTGTGTGAAAGGTAGATGCACATAAGGTTCACTTTAATTTGCGCTAGAAGACTAAATTCGTCATCCTCTTTCATGAAAATAATGTTTTGGTGGATGCTATTACACAAAAATAGCACACCAGCTTACTAAACACAGTGTTATTATTAGTAATACAAGTGTAATTAGTAGAAATGGCGTACTTTAGTATTGCAGATATTGATTACCTAATGTTCAGGTAAGTCTGCGTCTGGTTAAGGAATTTCTGCATTCTGCAACATCAGCACAGTGATTCATTATAGATAAATTTTATGTGCACGTGAATCTCACGTGAGATTCATTTCCGTGTGTTTGTGAGACTGTTTCAGCCTTAAAAGTACTTGTAATTTTTGTAGCATGTTTGTTCTAAAAGTGCATTTTGGAATTAATATTCTGACACACTTAGATTTATGCACATTAACAATAGCCAGAATTAACTCATATAGAATATCAAGGATTATTCTTTATCATTATATAATTCAAATTAAATGTGTTTTAATTTATGTAGCGTATGAACATTTTGGATCTTGAATTCTTGGAAATCTTATTCCACTCCTTCATGTTCAGCATCTCCGTGTCTCTCGTGTGGAGTATGCAGAGAAGATTACAATGACGCAAAACCGTGAAAATATAGAAAAAAAAGTTAAGGTAGTCCAGCTCAATCGGCTAAATTGCAATCCTGAAATCCTGATTGGAATAAAATAATCTTGCCAAATGTACCCGAAACTTGTTTCTCAACTGTTAATACATCTTCTGCTACAAAACAAGTAAATATATTGACCGAAGCTGCATAGAATGCCAGATGCTTAGAGTTAAGTATTGGGTTTGCCAGTTGCCCGTACAACGATTCTCCTATCATAAGCAGCACTATCAATCACGTTCAATTTTTTTGCTGCTTAATGACATTTGAAGTAAAAATTTTAAAAGTAAATCGTAAAATTAAGTGAATCACAGACCAAATCGCATTGACACGCATCCATTGTTCACAATAGAAGTGACGAGAGCCAAAGAGCAAGTACAAAAGTTGAAAAATAATTCCATTCCTCCCTTCCTTGCAATGTATCAAACCAGAAGTGAATCCAAGTTTAACTTTGCATTTAATTCACGCTTTGATCACGTTTCACTTTTCATGAGATCTCTCACATCTTGCTAAAAGTTAATAAGGACTTAGGAATAGTTTTTGCACGTTTGATACTTCATACTTCCATGCATCAACCAGGTTACACACACCTCATCTTTTCATCTTGATATGAAGCAGCCTGTGGAAACACTATAGAAGATCTCTGAGCTTGTTGTATACATTCATTTAGTGTACCTGTGTAAGATATGGCCAGCACAGAAGAAATGCTGGCTGAACTAACAAACTAGAATGGGAAACAACCCTTTGTCAATTGCAATGCGGTTATATAATGTCCTACACGTTGCTTTGTACGAGTGAGGAGAGCCTATACTGCACTGCAGGCAGTGGAAGTAACATTTCAGATCCACTGCGAACTCTAAGATCTGCTCTTAGGTGTTATATCATAGTGCTGCAAAAGTCTTCCTTGGCAAAGCAATCAAGATCTTGTACAAAACCTCAGTGCATATTTGTCTTTTGGCGTTCATGTAATTTTTAGTTGCTGAATCGTTGGCAGTCCAGTGCTTATATAGTGCGTATGTCTGATTTAAAGACTTTACTTGGAATGCTGGGAATATTGGAATTTATTTATCCTTATCCTGGCTTGTGATCGCTACTTGTGTTTTTGAAGGTTGTTGGTTAGGTGAGTTGTGATCAATATTATGCATCTGATATTATGCATCTGAAGCTCCAGTGTTTTTTGACCTTCTTTACTGCATGTACCAATTCACAAGAGAGTGCAAAACCCGGGTATTAGTATACCACTGAAGTGCAAAATTATTAGAGTGAAGCCCAAGGTTCTTCCGAACTCTATACTGACATGTGGAACGCAAGGTTATACTCTAGATTCTAGATAGAACAGTATCGATCCCGGTTACTTTTCGGGAATTAGGTAAAAACAACACAGGGTCTCAGTGTATATTAAAGTTATCGTAATAGTATTTAAATAATGTTGGGACCCTGTTATTCTTTCTTGTTATATAAACAGCTACGTAAGTGCAGCTTCAGTTGTATTTTTCATTCATATCTTTGAGTTTGAGACAGGTTTTGTTTTTGTTTCTTAGGCTGACTTAGTGAGCTTGAAATATTTATAGGATGGGAAGTTTGTAGGAATTATTCCTTGTTGTGTTGGGTGGTGGGGATAAAAATTTACCACAGAACTATATAAAGCATAACTTGCATATTTATCGTGTCTGACAGATTTCCGCGGAAAGTGACTCCTGCTGAAGCTAGCAATAAACTTAAAGCCTACGACTGCTGTGGTGAATAAGGAAATTTTGGCTTATTGGCAAAACTGCTATTGCAATGTGATATGGAGGTAGACGGATTCGAGAACGGGTCTCTATGAAGATGCACATTTTTGATACAGACTTCCGAACGAATGGAGAAAATTCAGCTACCAAAGCGTCCAAAAATCAAGAACAAATTGTGTGATACAGTGATGAGTTGACTTGTACTTCATTAGCACACGTATTATAACACTAGTAAACGCGAGTGGTATAAGTAATGAAGACTTGTATTAATAATTTATTAATACATCAAGGAAGTTGTTAGTGAATATTCTCGGTGAGTGATCAGCAAAGCAAAGCAAACATGAGTTCGACGAGTGGTTCAGAAATCAATGTGCACGGGGTACTCCCCCGGACACGAAATCCCACTGGACAATCAATGACAAGTTTACAAAAAATTAGTTTGGCAATCACTGGAACAATGGAAAAGTTCTTTTACAGGTAAAGTTCTAAAGAGTTATTCAATATTATGAGCTGTGGTGATAAATATGCTGTGCTTTGCTCTGCACACGTGCAATATTAGAACGATTCGCAGAAAATATTGCGTGTATTATTATGTCAGTGTGAATTGGTGCAGAATGAGACTGTGTCATGAGTTGTATGCTTTGTTATCTCAATGTAAAATTGAGTGATAGAGCAATTCACGTTCTTTTCGTGTACGAAAAAGGTGTCTAGCAAAATTCTGCAGACAATCAAAACTTACTTTTCAGAAAACTAAAATTCGAGTTCTTTTCGTACTAAAAAATGCAATCAGCATTTTGCTTTTCATTAAAGTTACGACACATATTGGAACTTGGAACTCTTTGAATTGCATGTAAGTCAGTTAGGTCCTAAAGTTGTGCGCATCAATTAAAGACTTGCTTTTTGTTTTTGTCCCCATCACTTTTGTTGTTACGTGCTTCGCCTCAATTCTAATTTAATTGGATGACTTGAGGAGAGTAATTTGCTAGTGCTATTCTATGTTTGAGATGTTATGCAATGTTGTGTTTGTGTGGAGTTACATTTTGCTCAATCATTCTTTTTCATGCAAACTTTTTTACTATCTTCATGCCGTGCACAGAATGAGATTCTGTTTTGTGTAGGTCTTATTGTTCGAGTTGCTATAATATGTATATAGTGGGTCGATTAGTCATCATTTCGATGAAGTACAATATGAAGGGTTGGGGTTGATAGACCTTCCTTAGATTTCGCATTTAAGTTTTGTGGACTTATGCACTTGATTGAGCATTCAACTCTAGTAAGTACCTAAATGAAGGTGCAAATGTGACTCGGCGACTCGAGATCAGAAAGATCACTTGAAGCATCTTAGTACGTAATGGTGCTACATGTATGTACCTTTCCAAGGTTAAGATCCTGCAGACTTCTAATGGCTTGTGTATTGCTTGAATTTTTATTGACTGTCCAATGATAAATTACTCTGGTGAGGGTTAAGGCCGTTCAGGTAAAAATTTAACGTGCTTTGCAGCTGAGAATTTCGCAAAATTGCTTGTGCAAAGGTCACACAGGTTGGTTGACGCAATATTTGACACTGAAAGAGTTTAATCAAACGTACGTCACACTTATCGCAAACCAAAATATAAAGAATTGTGTCATGTACTAAAAATGAAGACACAATTATTTGGATTTGATAATACATGAAGCTTTCAAAAACAAATGAAAAAACTCAATTCAGTTAAGCGAAATTGGGAAAAGAAGTAATATCACATCACATCATTATATTTTGTTTTCTGTGCATAGTAATAAATGCTTCGGTACTCAAAATCAGAACACGGAAATCCTCATCCTTTAAAAAATTATTTTAATTTGGGTTGACACGATTTCCTGTGAGCATAAAGGGATTATGGGTGATTGCAGCTGAGAATATTTTTCTACCGAGGAGCTATAACCCCAATAGACAAGTTTTTTTCAATCAGCATTTTCAGCCTATCTTCATTACTTTCATTAGTTTACGATCGAACAACTCCATTGCATATTGCATTCTAAAATTCTAATTATGACATTGTTGATGTTGCAGATGGGGATTTCAAGTCGCAACGCATCCATACAAATTCATAGGGGCTTGCTTACTGCTAACGTTCATTTGTGGACTAGGATTAATCAACTTTACTCAAGAAAACAGACCGGATAAACTTTGGATTCCCAGGGAATCGGAATTCGCTCTGAATACAGAATGGCTGCGAGAAAATTTTCCCTCACCCATTAGGAGCAGTTGGGCTTTAGTCACTGCAGATAACGTATTAGTTCCTGAGGTCATGCGTGCCGTAAGTAATTCACTCCTTCACAATTTGATCATTAATTTTATATCACATCATCACATGCACAAAACAACATATTATTATCGTGCCCTAAAACGAGAATAACTGGAATTTGCTCTCATGCAACGATGCAACATGCTGTATTATATTATTATCTAATATTTAACCAACCTAACAAGAAAATGTGGGGTGGTGTTACTGTAAACACATTTAATTGTTCCAGCGATAATGTATTTTTAAGTTTAACAAATAAATGCACAACATTAAACCTCACTTTTAATTGCAGGTAATCAACATTCACGAGAAGGTGAAACGGATTGTCGTGTCAGATGGAAAGAAGTGGGAAGACATCTGCTTCAAGTAAGCTTTTACGCTTTTTCTGGTCATCCTGGGAAGAGATTTGCATGTATATAGCACGAAGATTTTACAGAAATTAGTAAAAAGCTTCTTTGGCCATGATTAATGAACTTTACCAAGGTTGCGTTTAGGAGTACAAAGTGACTCACGTAGGGATATTATTAAATTCACCTGCTACTTTGTTGTGCTGAATGTTTCATGATTTTTTAAATGCAGCAATTCAAAGTGAATCTTAAAATCTAGCAATTTTTTTCCCACTTCGTTCAGTGAGTATTATGTAACGGAAATTTCTCACACTGGAATACTTTTATAGCCGTCGCAAGGTGTAAACCTGTAAAAATGAGTTAGCCTTTAATATAATTGTGCTACCATTTATCCTTCACTGAAGGTCTCAGTCAAGTTTGCCTTTAATTAAAAATGTAATGTGAGCGAATAAGTAGATGAATTACAAAAACATTTGCACATCTCAAAGGATAACCACTTATAATTTACTAGCTAGGCATGAGAGAGATTGTTACTGAAAAGGTGTAAGGTGTGTGCATTTAGGATTACACAGTTAACGAACATCTTGCTGAAGTGTTTGTAGACGGATTGTATTCTTGGTAAGAGGTAAACGAGTGTGTTTCCTTTAGTAATACGCTTATTGTTAGCAATCAATTAGGGAGCGATGGTGGACGGTAATGAATAATGATAACAGAACGCGTTGTACAATATTAGTGAAATATGTGTGTAGGCTCATCTTGAGGACGAAAGATACTAAACTGCCTGTGTTTGTAACAGATTGCCAATAACCAAATTCTTAAGACGCAGAAGAAGGAGGTCTTCAGATGACCCCAGTGCCGCGGCCACGGCCACAGTCAATGAAACTAGACTCATCGCTCCTGGGGTGTTTGATGACTTTGAAAGTTTATTCGGCAATGACGATGATTTGGGACTTGCGACTCCAGAAGATTCTTCGAGCGATTGGGATCCAATGCTCAACATTCCTGAGGATATTTACTGCTCAATTGTCAACGACTTGGATGAGGCTTGCTGGGAAATTAATCCAGCTGAAATGTGGTCTTTCGATCGATCTCAAATAGAAAATTTAACTCAAAGTGATATAATTAGAGTCATGAATCATCAGTTGATAAGGTAAGTATTATGTACTAAGTTTTATGAAAGGAAATTATCCTGAGAAGTTCCCTCACGAACATACTCAAATCTATCAATCTTAAGATGGAATTTTCATGTATATGCTTGATTTAAATCTTAGCTTCTAATTACTTCTTCTTCTAATTACTTTTTCTTCTACTTCTACTTCTAGTCCGGTTTTCGGTCGGAAAGTAAACTACACGGTGGATTTAGGAGGTGACATTGAAAGAAACGATAAGGGCGAAATCATCAAAGCTGGATCGCTTGTTCTGCGATGGTCTGTGGGAATTAACCAAACTGTTCTCCAAGGAGGAAAAGCAAGTAGCGATGGAACAGGAGAAGTCGCGGATGAAGCTTGTCTTGAGTGGGAACGAGAATGGACACTTTTAATGAAAAATATTTCTACACAAATGCCATCAGGGATAAATATTTATTTCCACAATTCCCAAAGCTGGAGTGATGTAAGCTAATTATTATGCGAATGAAGAAAACAGACGGAAGAGTGAACAATATTTTGATAGAAGCTAATGGGTTTTGTTGTGTCTCCCTTTTAGATTAGTGAAGCTACTTTGTTCGACGATAGCTTGATTCTTGCCATGGGATTTGTTATTATGTTCTGCTACGTCGGTCTGATGTTGGGGAGATTTAATATGATTGAACAACGAGTGAGTGAAGTGATTGAGAGCTGAGTAAAATAGAAATGATTTCCATGAAATTCTAATCTTTTAATTGATCTTCCAGCCTTTCTTAACAATGGCTGGACTGAGCTGCGTTGGACTGGCAGCGATTATTTCGTACGGAGTCTGCTCTCTCTGTTTCATTGTTTACGGACCTGTGAACAAGATATTACCTTTCCTGTTGTTGGGAATTGGAATCGATGATATGTTTGTCATTATGCAATGCTGGACGAATTTGTTCCCATCTGCGTTGACTACAAAGACCAAACTTAGTATTCCGGAAAGGATGGGAATGGCACTGAAACATGCAGGAGTTTCTATTACAGTGACCTCCCTTACAGATGTGGCAGCTTTTGCAGTTGGAGCTCTAACCGTAAGTTTAACTTTGGGACTGAAGAACCCGTCTATTGCTGTACAAATTAAAACAAAAAACTACTTTAGATTCTACCCGGTCTTCAAAGTTTCTGCATCTATGCGGCTATTGGAATTATAGCTATATTTATATTCCAAGCGACATACTTCGTAGCGTGGTTTGCGATCGATCAGAGACGAGTGGAAGAGAGGCGAAATGCATTCTTCCCGTGGATTAAATACAAAGAAGAAGACTTCATTCCAAACGCGTGGAGCGATAAAAGTTATGCTCAGCATTTTTTTGAGAATATTCTCTCAAAGTACCTCTTCACAAAGTGGGCCACGGTAAGTTAATTCGTTGAGGTTGCATACAATTTGTCACGTTCGTAGAAATCTCTATTGTTCGCGTTGTATGTAGGGCGCTGTGTTGCTCATTACTGGAGGGTTCCTTGGAGTCAGTGTTTATGGGAATATGCTGCTTCGCCAAGAATTCGATCCGATGTGGTTCCTTCCTGCTGATTCGTATATGAGTCAATATGTTCAGAAGCGAGAGACCTATTATCCTGGAGTAGGCTATCCTGCATTCATTGTCGCTCATAAAGTCAACTGGAGCTCAAGTTTCAAGGAATTTGATACTTTCGTGGATGACTTCAAAGAATCTGGAACTCTTTATAATTTCGAAAGTTGGTATGAAGACTTCAAGGACTATGCGAACAAATATTTCCAAGCAGGTTTGTTTTAAAGATGACAAGGGAGATTCAATTTGATCTACTTTTGTTTGCTCCAAAAACTCTCAATGTTGGTATTATGTCTCAATTTACAGACATCCCTAACAAGCCTTTGTCTCAATCGAAGTTCCAAAAGCTAATGGGAAAGTTTCTGTACAGTCCGTCAGGTTCGAAACATCGAGCACATTTCAAGGTTGATGGAAACTTTACTTGTGGAGACGCTTTGCCTCCAATAAAGGTACAGGAGACATTCAATAACTTGTGCTTTTTATGTAAACTTTTCCGGAAAATAAATGAATTTGTTTGCGATCCCTGTAGACTGTCATAATGCCATTTCGATTCAGAAAGTTTCATGGACCTGAGGAGCATATTCCTGGTTTGAATAAAGTCAAGTCTCTCGTCAGGAATTCAAACTTAACTTTCTTCAAGTCAGAAACTAAAGGAAAAGTCTTTCCGTGGGGTACTGGCTTGGTGGCATGGGAGACTGACGAGGTACTGATGCACAATAGCACAATCAAGTTTAGCTCAGACTTGATTTTTGTGACAATCATTAAATTAAAATCTTTATTCCTAGATCATTAATGCTGAGCTGTACAGAAATGTAGCATTGTCTCTGATATGCGTATTGTTGACTACTTTCCTTCTCCTGGCAAACTTCCGAGTGTGTTTCTTCTGCGGCCTTTGTGTCATCTTTACTCTCATCAATGTCGGAGGAATTATGCATTTCTGGGGACTCACAATCGACACTGTTTCCTGTATCGATATTGTTCTTGGAATAGGCTTATGTGTGGACTATGCTGCTCATATAGGTAAGTTATTAGTGTTTGCAAAATGATGCAGAATTGAAGTATCATATTAAAATCCGACATCTTCTTATAAAACAGCGCTAGCATTCATGACTTGCACTGGCTCAAGGGTAAGTAGAGCTAGTCAAGCTCTGAAGAATATCGGACCCGCAGTCCTAAACGGAGGCTTCAGTACCTTCCTCGCTATAGTTCTGCTTGCAAACTCAAAATCTCATGCGTTTCAATCTTTTTTCAAGGTAAGTGTGAGAAGTGTGGTATTCCATAAATACATTGCAATAAAAAAGTCTCAAACCAAACTATTCTTATTTACAGATATTCACTATAGTCATAGCATTCGGACTATTCCACGGTCTGATATTTCTTCCGGTTCTGCTAAGTCTCTTCGGCCCAGAACCGTATCCATTTGCATATAACAGAGAAGAAGACTTCACACCGATTGATCAGATCTCTAGCAAGAAACCCAAGTGTGTGGAACTCCAGCCTCTCTCTGCCAATGGTTTGGTATACTCTAAAGAATATAATTGTAATGAAGACGGGTTGTTACGAAAGGATGGAATGTTTGAAGCAAACGATCCTCTTTTACATCCGACAATTTGTCAAAGCAAACAAATATAGTAATTATTAAATAGATAAG
>JAQGAD010001027.1:0-24377 GCA_034696625.1 Isotomurus palustris | reverse complement strand
TGGACCCTGAAGGGATGATCGCAGGGTCTTGAAAATCTCGCATTAAATAGCCCGGAAAATTAGGTTTAATTAGGTGCTAGCCAAATGATTGTAGGAGGTGTGGTTGAGGAGGAGATCGTACATAAGCCCCGTCCAGCTCGACAATATAGTAGAGAAGTTCACTGGGAAATGTACCATCATTACTTTTCCTACCTTGTTGTGGTGCAACTGTGAGATACACAGGACGATAGAGAACAACAGAATCTCCATTCTCTACAGATCCATCGTAAACTTGGCCCAGTTGGAATTCAGGTCCAATATACATCCCTCCTTCTGCATGCTCCGATGCCACTTCTGGGAAAACAGTACAAAACGAAACCACATCATGGAGAAAACTTTAAGTGGTACTAACGCACAAAACCCCGCAAACACACATACATGCATACACACACTTTGGGAGAAAGTTTAATTAGTCCCTTCGTATCGAAGAGTTGCTACAGAATACAGACGTGTAGAGGTCTCCTCACGGAACTACATTTGTTTCTACAGACTTTTGTTCGACAGACTTTACGTAAGTAAAAAGTCCCAAGTCCACACCAAACCTTCTTTCTTCTTTCCCTTCGCTACTTGGCATACCGTGCGCAAGTGTCTTGGGATAAAAATGCTTAGTTTGTAATTAAAACTGAGATCTTAAGGGAAAGCGCGATAGCAAACAAGAGTTTAATAAACTTGTTCAAGTTTTCTGTTTAATTAACATTCAATGAGGAATGTATTATGTTGGTTGAAGAGTTCAAGTGGAAAGATGGAAGTTCATCGGGGATTTCTTCGAGCAAACACTTGAGCAAGATTTTCCTGTAACGAGAAATGTCTGCTCCGTTGGTGAGATTAGTTTTCAGAGACATAGTTGTTCTTGTTTCCTTCCTGTAAGATGTTCTACAGTAAAGTGTCTCTCGTATTCTGGGTATTATCTCAGGTTGCTGTCGCTTACGTGTAGCGCACAGAGTGACGCATTGAGTGATTTGAGTCACATTTATTCTGAAATGCTACATGAGACAAACGATCACTTACCGTATCGAATTGCAGGTGGCTGGTTCGAATTCGGAATGCGAAATGGAACGGTTGCAATTGTAATTGGAAAGTGCATGTGTAGGTCCTCCATCGATTTCCCCATTTGGCCAAGCTCCACGCTTACCTGCAATTGATACGTACAGATTTATAACGTACAGTACAGAGATACGACTATTAACTCATACCAGGTAGGTGAGTTACAAGACTGTGAATTGTACAATAGCATAATAGCAAGGTTTGTATTTGTTTGTAGCATAAAATGAGTTTAAAATTTCTATTGAGAACGAAGCCCTAGATTTCAGATTCTTGCGATTTGGAAGAACACCTATTATCATTTATATGTGTCTGCCTTTAAATATACTCACAGAACTTCGTTTACGTCTGCCTTTCATGGGCAAATTAGTGTCAAAATGGACAGGCAACAGACGTCTAAATCCGTTCTCACTAATTAGGAACATTAATGCCGTACATACGTAGACAGAGTACGTATCCCTGTACCCGAGTAACATCCAAATTACATCCTTTCTTAACACAATCCTACGCAATCAAGGAGACTGCTGTGCATCTCCTGCTGAGTTTAATTTCTTCACAATGTGAAACTCTCTAAACACAAGAACAAGTAACCGATCGTAGAATACATACACAGAGAGATATTGAACATGCATCCTATGAAACCTTGGGCTAAGAAACAGTTTGGCTAAAAAGCTTCGTAGATCCGTTGATTCCCTTGACGCGTGTGTGTCTCTCTTCTTCACTACCATATGTAGATGAGATGCAACAGCCCAAAAATAAGTAATCTAGAAGCTGACCATGAAAACCTTTTGGAGAAATGACTAACCTTGAGAACATAGTATATCTGAATAAGGCGACAAACTCCGAGCAGCGTTGGAGGCATCACTGGGACGACGAGAGTCTGTTGGGAATCCCATTTCGACCTGGACTGAGGAAGGACAGGAGCTCCTCTGTACTCCAAGATGGTATGGCACAGTTCCTTAGAGACTCCAAGGACACCTCGGTCAATGTAGTACTCCACATACTGAAAAACAATCTCCTTACTTACTCACATTGTTACTTATTCACTTTCAACTGGTCGATATTCCTTTCCTACCTTCACTAACTAAATTGAAATGTGTTTGTTCTTCCTAATTTACTGGGTAAATAAGTTGAGGGGGAAAGCATAACCTCATTCGGTTTCTGCAACTCTCTCTTTTTCTCTTTAAGTAGATACACATAAAAGCGATCAGTGAACAAGTAGAAAGCCGATCTCCAGTTGAGTGAAAGACAAATCTGTGTTTGTTCAATGAGTAGGATGTGAGTTTTTGGAAAGGATGTGTGTGTTGTGTGTGTGTTCAATCATAATGGATTTAACTAGAGACTTTCACTCCTTCAATTCAGACTTACTCACGTGTACAAGCACAAGCCCGTGGGTTTGTCAACTGACATACATATTGCTCTCGGATGAATAGATTTTTGTTCACCCATGTGTGTAAACCCGGAAGAGAAAGTTGTGTGAGTATAACTTGAATAATATTATTACAAGAGGAAACTTTTCTTGCTTTATTAGTTTAAGTGAGAAGACAAGGAAATGGGGTAACCTGAATCAGCCTGAGTTTGAGTCTCGCATCTTCCCGACTTTGATTGTCAATGTCTGCTTTCAGCCTCAAACTTTCTCCGCAGACATAAGCAGACCGTTCCAAATGAGCTCGGAGGGTGACACGCCTTCGATCCCAACAGAGACTGAATCTTGGTCGTTTCCTGTCACCGACAATGGGTTTCTAAGTAGGGGAAAGTTGATGCACAAGTTAGTGAGATGCGACACACAAAGAAAGAAGAGAAAGTTAGACAATGGATGGGAATAGTTTTGCTGTGTCAGGAGGAAACCCACCAAATAGTCCATGCAATCAATGTGCGGTCCAATGATTGTAAAGTACTTCATGCCTTGTGGAGGAGAAGCGTATGGTATGTCCACAGTGACCTTGGCAAACAAACACGAACAATAAAATACCAAGTTAGTCTCCTGTTATTGGGTTACAATGCAATTTCCGATCTCTCGTTACAACTCACCTTGATGTAGTACCGAATCTGTCCTGCTCGAGACTCAAACGAACACGGCAATGAGCTCTCAGGAAGTTGGAAACGAAATGGAAATTTGTGAAGACCTCGAGGAAGAATTTGAATGTTACCATCCGATTTATCTGCACAATAATTTTAGAGTCACGTTAACAAAGAAGTTACCATTAAGATTCGATTAACCTTGAACTTTAGAAAGACACCAGGAAGAAGGAAATGGAGGAACCGAATGTCGAATGAGTTGGTTTTCCCACACATCCATTCTTCCAACGTAATGTTATCGAGGTACATTAAGAGGAGTTTATATATAGAACTTACCTTTGCCCCAAATTGTAGCTCTGTCATCGATGAAATACTGGTCATCTTTCACCGTTCGTCTTTCTCCACTCACCATCACTTTCCATTCATTGTGAGCCTTTCCACGAACCAAAACTTGTACTCCTGTTGGCGACAATGAAAACTTCGTATCAGATTTATTCGAAGGAAATAAACTTCTATCTCACCGATCGAAGACATTTTCCAATCTAACCAATTGAACTTTCAGTGGAAGACGGACGGGTATTATTTAGGGAATTCATATTGTTCTCCGTCTTTACTTACTTCTCAATTTGAAGTTTTCGATTGTATCCAAAATAACTGTGCCGGAGAGAACTTCTCCAGCATAGAACATCTCTTTCTCCAAGCGGATGTCGAATTCTCGGATGTAGTCCATCGTCATTATAAAGCAGGTGGTGACAGCTGTCTTGTCTACAAGTTGATCAAAGGGTTCTCCTCCAGAAAAGGTAATTTAGGTGTTTTCTTCAGCTCCTATGAATGAATCAAACCTCTCAACATTTTGTTCAAAACAAATGTAAGTGTACACAACGCGCAGACATTTTAATACACTAGAGGCAACCCGTGGCAATTAATTACAATAGATATCATGAACAAAAGAGAAAGTTATTTTATTCCAGGCATTTTAATTTAGAAGCTATCCATTTATAACTCCCAGAGAAAAAGCTGGCCACGTATCTGCTACTACAGATATAAAATGATTTTTACTGTCTATTAGAAAGACTTTAGAAGAATTTGTGGACTATAAACCAACATATACTACTAAATTACATCCGCCTACGATGCCAGTAAGCCTGAAGGTCCTTTGCACTCCTACGCATTTGGGAAATTGGGATGGAATGCTGTATACAACCTAATCCACTCTTTAATATTATAAAGACTCCATTAGTTTTTACAGCTTCGTATTTTCCGTATTTACGTATTGTGGGTTTGTGAGCAACTGCAAGACTAATCAAACATTCATAGCGTGCTGCAGGATCAGCAGCAGCTCTCTCACAGACTCGTACCTGCACTACTACGTAATCCACAATTACTTTCCATTCAAGTTTCCAGGAACCAGTGGAGGATAATCTTAGAAGTAGCTTTGAAAAACCTATCGCAACTTTTCTTTAGAGTCTTAAAATAGTAATTCATTAAGGGCATGTCGTAAATTCAAGTCTATTTTCATCAATATGGCCCATAACCAAGTCCTCATCATAATTCCCTAAGCTAACAAATTGCAAAACTACCTTCGATTAAGCACCGACTCGTGCAACGATTGAACATCAAAGAGCTTATGACAGCGTGACATTCAGGGATCATAAATTCTTGATTGAAAACGAGCCTATTTTCCACATTGTCTTTCCCTATCGTACACGCTGTTTAAGTACACTTTCAACAGACATCTTATTCCTTTGCAATCTCCCTTGTTGTACTCACGTATTTGTCTAAAGAGAAAGAATTCCGAGCATGAAGTCTAAATTGCACGAGGACGAAAGGAGAAGTTCAACAA
Source organism: Isotomurus palustris (assembly GCA_034696625.1). NCBI lineage: Eukaryota > Metazoa > Arthropoda > Collembola > Entomobryomorpha > Isotomidae > Isotomurus > Isotomurus palustris. Next base: position 19,435 of record JAQGAD010001027.1, on the reverse strand, counting down.
TATTTCTTCGCGTCCTTGCCCTGCCTGCGCTCTCCTCATAAAAACGAATTGGTCCGGATTAAATAGTCCCTTCCAGCCGTCTCCTTTCCAATAATCCGTTTCAATCCACAAAGCACGAGCGGATATTTCATGTGCCTCAACTTTTGATACACTTTTCAACTTTTATGCCACCTCGGAGTGCACTCCAGCCCAAGGTTAAGATAAACTGTGGATACAAATCATCTTATCTCTCATAATGTTCCATCACCTTCTCCTCCCACTTTCCATAGGTTATCTTGCATTTCATCCCAAGGGTATTTATATAAAGGGAATACATCTGTCTCGCCATATCAAACTTTGGGTATTGGATTTTAGATAACACCAACAACACTCCCACTTTAAGTCGCATCTCAAAACACAATGACACATACAACGTATAAAGTTGTTCTCAACTTTCTCCTCCCAACTACATGCTTAAGTACTTTTATTGTAGGTACTTTTGCATACTTTTGTTACTCTAAACCAACACTACTCTGCACACAACCATTTGCTGCTCAGGCTCGAGTGGTTCGAAACTTTCCATCCATGAACATCGCACAATGGGATGGGGAATAGTATTGGATTCCATCTGTTTTGAAACTTTATCCAAAGCTCAGTGGATTTCAATGAAATTCCGCCCTTGTTGGTTTCTCCCAACTCAAGTTAGGAACTCCAGGAGAAAGTAACCAGAGAGGACTGCAAGTAATTGAATTAGACTCGATTCCACTTAATACCTCAACACCAAAAAGCTTCTTCTATCCGCAGATAGCGTCTACAGATAAAAGTGAGTGGAAGAATGTCCACTGTACTTAGTCTGGTTAGTTTCTAGTTACTTTCTCCTTAACTGACCAACAGTGTCCACTCCTCTACTACCCATTTCATACGAGACATGACAGAAACTGAAATCCCATTAGAGTAATCTTAAGAGATTAGCCCTACGCTGTGTCACTTAATGGGGAGCCTCCATGAAACAATACACGCCATCCCCCATCCAGCTGTTTCATTCATTAAAACTGGCCTTGGTCACACTCCTCAGAATACGCCTACTTTTGTTGTTAGTATTCCATTCTTTCGTCTCACGAACTTCTCAATGATAGGAGAAAGCTAAAAATAAAGTTCCGTCGGTGGTATTCAGTTCAACCAACCCTCCTGGTGGTTCCTCCTACGTGTTTTGGTTTCCTGTGATCTGACCTTCTCAATGACACGTTATATAAGAGGCTGTGCTATCACATTACATCTAAAGTATTTCATATACATATTCTAAACCTTTGCCAATGTATATTTCCCTGTGGCCCACTGATATAGTGCCACACATTCCATTCAAGACTTACGCCTTTACTAAAACCTCTACATGGTCTGGTGAAAGCATCTCTTTTACTTCATCTTCTACGTGCATCAGCAGAGAAGTGACTTTCAAACATAATTTACTTTGGTTAAGAAGAAACTGTTGTACCTATTTCCATTTGCACACACACACATAATACAACAGCAAGTTTGTTGGTGGTGGCTGTGGCAGAAAGAGTCCTTTCCCTCGCACCGTATATTGATAAAGTAAACCAATTTCGCTTTCACAGTTGGTTTATTTACGGAAGCTACGACTTCCGTTCACCAACTTCTCCACATGGACTTTCTACATTTCTCTCTACTTTTACTAGTTTCTTTACTTTACATTAGAGATTGTGGCACGCAGTGAGAGCTTGGGATTTCACTCGAGTACAGGATGATATGTATTTACGAAACGTAATAAAAGTACCTTTTTCCTTCACCTTGTTCTTGTTGATGTCGTTTAGGTGCATTCCAGCGTTTCATAAATCATAGGAGAGAGCCTAAAATAATTGGGCACCTAAAACTGTTGTGAAAGTTGTGCCACTCTAGTTACATTTAATTCGTGCTTGAGGACTCGTGTCCTCCAGGAGTTTCGCAGAACCACAGAGCCGCAAGGGAAGACAAATATTTGCTTAACAAGAAACACGTAGATCCATCCAATCCGTATACCTAGACCAACACTTTACTACATACTAGCATATACAGATACACGTCTCAAACTGCACTGGTAAAATACTTTCTCTTGCACATAAGGCTTTCTCTACTTTCTTTCCATGTGTATCTCATGTCCCATCGGCCTTATTTCCTTAAAAAAAACAAAGGAACGTGTGCAGAACAGTCAGACTTCAGAGACGCATTCCTTCCTTTCCTAGGAAAAGTTGCTTATGTATCACCATACAGTGAGTAACACTAGATTATCCTTCCAAATTGCGTTGTGTTTCTTCACAAAGAAAGCGTGAGGTTTGTTATTCCTGGAAATTCTGTTTGTTGAGAGGAAGAAAGACGGATGTAAGTGTACATAGCTTTATATATTCGAGACTTGTTGACCGTATGTGAGCCTATAAGGAAAGAGTAGCATGTGATTTCTCCTTCACCATAGGTAGTACTCGTCTAGTAAGACACTCCACTTTCTCCAGCTTTTAACGAACGGCTGTGTGTATGAACTGTAAAAAGCCTTCTGTTCTTTTCTGAGCATTCGGAGTAAGTTTCATAAAGTTCCTCTCTTAGTTGTTTACTTTACAAGTTCTTTGGGATATTATGATCATCGGAAGGTGGAAGGTGTTGTGAGTGGAAGAGAAAGGTTCACCCATGACCTGGTCGGAGAGAAAGTTTATCATCATCTTTGAGTCTTTTGTTCAATTACGGAGAAAGTACGGAGAGAACGCGTGGAGTACAATGAAAGCAATAAACTCATTCCCATCACTCTCTCCACCCTTCAGATCGAGGGGACTTAAACAAATGTATCTTTCCCCTTAAATCAAATAACATCTTCGGTTTTTGTGTACAGAGGAGGCAAGAGTACATTATGGGAGAGATGGTGAGTGAGTGAGAGCTAGACAATCCAGTTATCGGGATGAAATGCATGTTTGTTGGTAAAGAGTAACACACGAAAGATCAAGGCTAGTTTGATAAAGTGATTGCCTTCGACGAAACAACAGAGACTAATGGGATTTTTCTACAATAAAAAAGACCGAGTGACAAAAGTGACAGCACAAGAGAAAGAATGTTGCTCTCCGATTTGGCTGTAACAGCTTTCCTATATACGGTGAATTAGAGATAAATATCTCTGTAGATCTAATTGTGTATGCTACTGCGTGGTCCTCAATAACGGATCGTTCTTCGTACTTCGTCTAAAAGATTTCTTTGCAATTTTCCTCACTGTATTTTATCAAAATTGACAGTTCTTCTAACAGTCACCTACAGGAGTCAACTTCATTGCAAAATAACCTACATGTTATAGATGGAACTGATGGAAGGCCTCTTCAATATCTTAAATGTCTTTCGAAATTCCCAAAATTTATACAACAGAGTGTGCAATTATATTACTTTTCAGAAGATGATCTACCTTATTGATACATAAGAATTCAAAATTCAAAAAATACAGATGTACATGATGAAGCTGCAAATAACTCAAAAAATTTTACTTACCAGTTACCACAGGATAGATTCAGGTTGGCTAATTGGCGTGGGCAATTGATGGGATTGTAATGAATAGTGACATTTGACTTTCATCGTGACAAGTCCCTTAATAGCTTCATTCTATCACTGTCACTGGGCTCTCTGCACAAATAGGAGTAGTTGTCACTTCCTCTTTACTTCCGTCTGTTGATATCCATTACAACAACAACGTATAGTTGAGGGAACTCGTGTGAAATGCGCTTTATTCTTTCACTCCCCAAATGATGTGATGTGTCCAGAATAGTCCAGATGTAACTGTGCTGACTCCACATGCACTTGTAGCATCAAACGAACGGATGTGATCAATAACAACTCCACAGATAATAAGTGGAACAATGCCCTTCTATGCAAACACCTTGTGTTCTGTTTTCCGTGTTTTGTATTTACTTGCCTCTAGATCTTTCAAGTCAAACCGATTATTGTCTCTCTCTCTCTCCTACTGTCGGACAAAAGGATAGAGATACTAGTCACACTCTGTTGAGAGGATTATCGATTTCTCTCAAATTAAATGGAACTTTCTCATGCAAAACGGTATCGCTCACATGAATAATTACAAAATTCCAGGCAATTTAATACTCGAAGAATGTACGTGTAGTGTCCACTTTGTAAATACTCGAGGAATGTCTCAATTGGCGAGGATATTCCAACTCAGTTTTGCACAGAATACTGACCAGTTTGGCGGAGTTTCATGTACAATGTGTGTTTAAATAAGAGGAGAGCGAGTGCGAAAGGAGGTCCTTTCGGGAGATTATATAGTTCCGTTGCTCACTCTGACTACCAGAGACTCATAGACATGACAAGCACTACATACGAAGAAGACATACGAAGCGACTTTCTCTCTCTCCCTGGGATTCCTCGGAGAAAGTTTCATCTACGCAGGAACAAACCCTTCACTGTCCGAATCCACAGAAAGTAGAAAGTAGGTAAAATACCCGTTTAGGCTCGTGCAGCCCTTCTAGTCATCTGGTATAATGGATGCGAAAGTTGTTGCTTCTGACAGGAAGCATCACTATATATGTGTAAGTGCTTTCCAAGGAGAACCTTGCAAGTTCCACTCAACGAGCACACGCTCCCTGATTTGAAAGGTCTCTGAGGCTACTTGATTGACAAGTTCAAAGTGTATGACGGCCAAATTACGTGGTGGTCTTCTCTTCTCTATTCTCTGCAGATGGATTTGGTGTGGATGTATACACTCAGCTGCCTCTTTTCAGACTAGACTAGTAGATGTAAGTAACTGCCGTACATAAAGTGACATTTGCAAAGGAAATTAAATTAAGTACCATAACTTCGACCATACCTCTCTTTTTATTGAAGGCTAAATAATGCCCAAGTCTATTCTTTAAGAGTGTATATTGAGCTGTACCGTATAAAGTAAAAAGTAATATCCAAATTCAATTAATTTATCGGTGTACGTGAGAAGACTATGACATTACAACTTCTACGTAGTTTATATATTCCACAGTGTTCTTTAGTGTAACAACTGAACAGGGGATAAGGATTCTAGTTCCAGCATTCCTCGTAAAACCATCTCTTCTTGGTATGGAAGTCCTACCAGTTGAACTGAAATAGGCATTCCAGTGGCTTCTTTCGTTCCCTAGAAAAGCCACCAGACATTATAATTCACATTAACTCAGACTGTTCAAGGTCTCTTATTAAAACACTTTTAGAAAATAGTGGAAGAAATCAATCTTCATCTCTTACTTTCTTAGCAGTATTTAAGACCATATCCCCTTGGGTGTCGTATTGGTCAACTTGTTGTCCAGACTCAGTTCCGAATCTCACAACGCCACACGGAAAGTCAAACATGTTCCATATCATGGTATACACAACGGAAGCTGGAATAAGTTAATTACACACGTGTATCCGTATATTTCTGACTACAATACGTGATTTGCATAAACTTGGTATAAATCTCACGTTGAAGCCTTCCTGGCATGTCGTGGGGAACGGCAGGGAAAGGGTAAGTCGGGGTGAGCATCAAATCCAAGTTTTCTTTCTTCCATGACTCGAGGAGTTTTTCAGTCATTTCCTTACGGTCTCCAAGTCTCGTCCATAAATCTCCTGTCTTGTTTGCACCTCCTATTAACGACCAAAGTTTTTCACACAACAATGGTTGTATGGTATTTACATCGAAAGAGGTTGGATAGGAATGCTTTAACCAAGAAACCAAGTATTCCTCAAAATTAAGAAGAGTCAGTAAATCTTACGTCCAATAATACTGGTCGCTCGTTTGGAGTAAATAAATGGGACGTACGGACAGCCCATTAGAAGCGTTAGAATTTTCCGGAGCCACATGGGTGCTTTACAAATGAGGAAATTGACAATGACGGATAGCGGTATTGGCTCATTTTTCCTGTGGGAACAGAACACACGAGAGGTGAAAGTCACGACTTGTTTGTGTGCCTTTCACTTGTTTTACACAAACAAATCTCAGATCTCAAAGTCAGTTTGTTATTAGACACATGTAGACACACAGATTCCGAGGTAAATTAAACCCTCTAAAAGCCTTCCAAATACACACGTACCAGTTTCTGAGTAAAAGTTCCCCCTTGTCTGCAAACGCGAAGTCGAAAACGAGATCCATCATTTCAAAGCTATCAGGCATTGTGAATGGAACTAGCGTGTGTCCTTGATGTTCCAACGCTGACTTAGCTGCCAGTACAACGTCTTCTGTGTCTCCAACTGGAGGCCAATATGGCAAAGATGAGAAGTAACCGATTCGGAGCTTCCGCTTTTCCGAAAACATCTATCATAAACATTCCAAGGTGTATAATGCTATGCACGTATTGCAGGCTTATATTTTTAGTTATTTGAGAGATCACACTTGTTCATTCCATGGGCTGGGAACTGCCATCGCGTCATACTTGTGAAACCTGTTTTCTTTCAGCATGTGCTTGCAGGCTGAAACCATCAGCTGGACATCGTTGGTTAAAAGCCCCGGAACTCCGAACACTGTAGGGAGTGAGTGAAGCGTACAAATAAATACGTGAAAAATAAGAAATATCCTTGTGACTCAATGTTAACTTACATCCTACTACATTAGGAAGTGATCCTCGGTATCCTGCACCACTAAACAAGTTATGAAACCAATGAGTTGCGGTTTAACTGTCATTAGCAAAAGTTATAATAATCAATCATATACATTGCATACCTGAATCTGTTCTTCGTAACTTTGAACCCAACGACTCCTGTGAAATGAGCTGGAATCCTAACAGAACCTCCAATGTCACTGCCAACACCGAGTCGAGATCCACGCGCAGCGATTAAGGATGATTCACCTCCACTAGATCCCCCTGGGCTTAATTTTTCATTGCAGAAGTTCTTTGTACGTCCGTACACAGGGTTAGCACATCCAAAACTACAATAACAAACCAATAAGTCCATGTCCTTTTAAGGATAGCATATAGAATAACGGATGGGCTTCTCACCTCAGAAGAGTCTGAGGGACATTAGTCTTTACAAATGGAACAGCACCAAGGTCCATAAGAACCTTCACAATCACTGCAGAATCTTTAGCAGGATGAAAGAGGAACTTCCCAAGACCTATAGTGGAATCCATCCCTTCCAAATTACAGTTGTCCTTTATACTTATAGGCAATCCGTGTAGAGGTCCCTTTGGTTCTTTCATCGCATCCAGTTCCTTAGCCCACGCCTTAAAATCCCCACATATTAAGTCAGTATCACAAAGCCACAATTCGAAATCTTAAATGATGATCTTACCTCGGCTTGAGGAACAAACTCGGTGACGGCATTGATCCTACTTGTTACTTTTAAAGCCTACAAACGCAAGAGCAATGCCCATGTTAGAATCACTTGAATACTAATCAACAGTAGAGATATAAATATTATTCTGCCACTGCCGACTTACCTTTGCGACATAGGCCTCAAGAACTTTGGAAGCTGTGAGTTTTCTTCTCTGCAGCAAATCAAGAAGGTCCTCATTTTCTAAGGTTATAATTCTCTCATGTTCTTCACTCAACTGGTATCGCGACTGACTTTCCAACGCTCGGAATTGCTCTTTCCGTGTTTTCTGCTTTCTTTTGATTATGCTGTTCATCCCCATTATTCCCTGAAGGTGTAAACAAAGAAAGTTTAATTAAGATGACCCAAAGCCATGCAAAGAACACTAAATTTACTTATGTTTACTTACATAACTGAAGACCACCACTTGATAAATCAAGTAGAAAATCACAGCGACAACAACAAGCATGACCCAAGGGCCTACGTGATCCGGCAATATGTAAAATGACATCTCTGAAAAACAAACAATACTTATTTATTTCTACCAATTTAAACTTGAAATATTATTGAATGAGTTCATACTTTCAAGCGTGAATTTTTACTGTGCGCTTCGTAAGAAATCAGATGTGCAGCATGAACCATGTAATATGCATCGATGCATCTACAAGTCAGGCCAGAGTTAAGTTCGTGGACCAACTCGAAATATATTCTGGGTCTTCTCGCAGACCTAAAACAGGTTTACGAATTTAAGATGCACACAAGGGAGACATGGACGTGGCATTATAATTGTAACTTGTGTATTTTCCTTCACCTCGAAAACAAGGAAATTGACGTGAGAAATTAATTTTGCAAGTTGTGAAATCTGTGATGAAATAATAATAATAATATGAACTTGTGGGCTCTTGTTCAAAAGTCAAAAGTTGCCAAATGTGAAAAAGGAAATCCCGCTGACAACTGTTGAGTCTTACAGTCTTATTAGTCAAGCCAGTGGAACTTGCGGAACGTGAAACTGGAACGCTTGCATTGCTTCCTTAGGCAATTTATTAAATTATAATTGTAATTTGATGTTACGTTACTCACGATGATGAGATAAAAAGATTCCTGCAAATTGGTTTTTTAGCACTTGATAACGAAACAAGCAGTCGTATGAAAAAGAGTGAGTACTGGAGTACTTACCAATTTACCCAAATTCCATTTAATATTGATTCATGGTTTATGAACCGGACTTTTAAGTCGGATGCATTGTATTGGGATTGGCAAACGAAATCACTTCATTTCTCATTTGATTCAAGTGTATTGAATGACCTCGGAGAATCTTTTAACTTGTTTGATGATAAGATACACGCGTGTACCGTTTAATTTTATATGATTTTGAAATGATTACACAGAACATACCACAGTTTGTAACAGAATGTTTCATTCATTCGAACTTTAAACCTAATTTATACAAGTTAGACTGCAAATGGCTATAAATAAACAAGTTAAACAAATAAAAATTGCACGTATGACCCTTACGACTAAATAAAACTGAAATAAAATTTATAGAACTATTAGCGCTTTTGTGACGCATGATTTATGTGCGTTACTGCATCTTGTTACACTTTCTATCACAGAACATTACATGGCCATGGTTTTAATGTTTATAAGAAAACTGTTCCAGTTCGGTCAGAAGGCGAAGGACTACTTCTTCTTTGAAAGGTAAACCGATAACTTGAACTCCAATTGGGGCACCAATTGAGTCTTTAATGGCCTAGAAATAAAATGTTGGTTCATTAGAAAGTTATTGGATTTGTAATAAAACTGTAGTGGCAAAACTTACTTTTCGTGCCATTTTCAGCGCCACATCACCTTCGTCATCATAGCTGTCGAAATTCTTTCCAGATTCTCGTCCGAAAGGCACAACCCCGGCAGGAAAATTGACTAAATTCCAAATCATACTGTACACGACAGCCACTGAAATTCAAATATCAACAACAATAATTTAGCATATTGACTAATCTGATTATTGTTATGTGTGGTTAACATTTCACAGAAAGAAAACATACTTGGCAAAAGTCCGGGATAGTTTATCAGCGGAGCAGGGAAAGGAAACACGGGAGAAACGACTGCATCCAAATTAAGTTTCTTCCATTCTCCAAGAATTTCATTAATTATCCTGTTTTTCTCGCCATTGCCTTCCCACAATTCATTTGGAGTACAAGCTCCTGCACCCAACAAGGCACTCGTTCTCTTGGAGTACATGAACGGGAATAACTTGGAATTCATCAGTCCTCTAAACATTCGTTGAATGCTCATCGGAACAAACGACGTCAAGTAAGACAACTGAATGGATTGTGCAACTTTTTCGTTTTTCCTGTAATACAAAAATTCGAATTTGAGCAACAATGACGGAAAAAAGTATAAAAAGACTGTGTGATAAATGGAACTTACAGCGACTTATAAAAATGTTGATAATGGTCAGCCATCAAAAACCTCATCAGAACTTGCATATAGTTATATTCATCTGGCAATGTGAAAGGAACAAGAGTATGGCCCAAACTTTCGAGAGTTGATTTGGCTCGGATGACAACTTCTTCAGTGTCCCCCATAGCTGGAAAGAAAGGCACGGAAGAGAAGTATCCGATACGTAGTTTCTCTTTTGATTGAAAGAGCTATAAGAAATCACAAAACTTTAGTCGTGAGGCTTTATTTATCGAATAGAAAACTATTTAAAGACGAAGTCTAATTTCTTACCGCGTTATCCCATGGAATTGGAGGTATAAGGGGATCATATTTATGCTGTTTAAAATCTTCACAAATTCCCTTGAAGACAGTCGCAACAATTGTTGGGGTTTGTCCAATGATTCCCGGGACAGCAGTAAGGCCAACAAGGTTAGGCAAGGAAGACACTACTCCACAGTTACTTAATCTTCCCCCAGTAGGCATGATGGATGCAACCCCATTAAAATGAGCTGGAATTCTTAAGGAGCCTCCGATATCCGTTCCTGTGCCGAAAGGACACCCATGAGCGCCAACTAAGGACCCTGTACCGCTTGAAGATCCACCGGGGCTCAATTTTGGATTACAACAATTCGTCGTGGCTCCAAACACGGGGTTGTCACTTCCGTAAGTGAACAGAGTTTGAGGTACGTTTGTTTTGCTATTCAAAAAGTTTCAATTAAACCTTGTTCGCGTCAATTTGGGATAGTTTTTGCACAATATTGTCATTTGAAAGTGCTTCATATTAATACCAGAAAGGGATCGCTCCAAGGTCCATTAAAATCTTAACTAAAACTGCATTCTCTTTGGCTGGCTGATTCAACCGTTTGGCGTAGCCCAGACTAAATATCAAATTACAAACAACGTTGGTAAATATCTAAGCATGCTGATTTGAAACCCAAACTTTAAATTCGGCATTACGTTGTATCCAAGCCTTCAACATTCGTGTCATCCTTGACACAGAAGGGAATTCCATGCAGAGGTCCTTTAGGTTCTGGCATATTATCAAGTTCTTTAGCCCATGTCTTCATATCATGAAATAAAGAATCCAGTAAAATATTGTTATAATTAGCCGAACACTTCACAGCATTTTTACAATCATGTTGGGCTTATCAAAAACTTACGAAGGCTTGTGGAATGAAGTCGGTCACATTGTTGAACTTTGTAGTAGCTTCAAGTGACTGTAATACAAAAAACACTGTTCGTCAAAGAGGTCACGCCAATGACAAGCCGAACTGAGATTCATCTCATTTGTTGAATTCCGTTGGCTCATTTTATCTCTTAAATTCATCTTACTCAGCATACCTTTGACATATACGCTTCCAGCACAGCAGTTGCAGATAGCTCCCGTTTCTGAAGTGCTTGAACTAACTCTTCCCATCCTAAATTAAGAATCCTCTTATTATCCCCTTCCAATTTGTACACACCCTGCAATCTTGTGAGTTCAGCTGCACGCTCATCTTGTTTTTTCTTCAAGATCTGTTCCAATTTTCTCTTTTCCTGAAAACCAAGAAGAGAATCAAGGAAGTTAGAAACTAGATTTGCAATGGTCCATGGAATATACATGACTCTTAAATGATGAATGCACACTTTGTCTCTCCTTTCATTTTCTCTCATACATATGGTTATGATTTCTCTTTAGTCTAAATATAGATCTGCAAGTCATCCTCACCTCAAGAATACTTAATGAGTCGAGTTGTTAACTCTCATGACAAATACAAACATGCAATGATAGAGTAAGCAATTAAGTATGTGCATAGAATACGGTTTACCACCTCGTCATCGTATCCAAAGAGTTGTCGAAGGAGAACAAATGCCCCGAATAAAAGTGCACTTGCAGTTGCAACTGCACAGCCACATAAGCCTGAGAAGCTAAACTCAGTCATTTTGTGTGTGAATTCCAATCCTATAAATAACCACCACCACTTTAACTATTCAAACAAACTTCCTGGGATTATATAGGCCACCACTATTATTAGTTCATTAGACTGTTTCAAAACTAAATTTCAAGTTAAGCAATTTCTCCTACACGACATTCACGAGTCCCGTTAGCTGAAGTTTGTGCAGTTTGTGAAGAGTATGGCGTGAATAGCTTTTTATAATCCTGACATCCTAAACTTCCACAATGTCATTGTCAAACTCAAAGTAAACATACCGGAAAAATCAGCGTAACTAAGGACCGAGAGTTGGGCCGCTTCGGTGCGACTTTCTGAATCCCACAGGACCAGTCTTTACATAAACTAAATTTTAAAATGTTACGAAAACGAGAATAAATCATGATTTGAAAAGAACGCTTTGTTCAACCAAATCAAGAGCAATCATTTAGACAACTGAACTCTTAGACAACTGAACTCTTTACGTTCTCATGAACGTAGTAAGAGACTCGCTTGCTTGACAACAAAGATTTTTCCTACAGATTCGTCTGGAGGAAAATGCTTATTTACAACTCTTCAAAAACTGCACAAAGTTTTCTCGACCAACAGCACTGACGTGAATGCCTAAAAGTACTTCGTAAAACTTGTCACAGACGGAAAAGAGTGAAATATTCTACTTAAACAACGCTGAGATCGACTGTTAAATTGTTTCTTAAAACTCTCACGGGAAGTTTGTGAGTCTGGAAACATTAAATAAGTAATGAAAGCACAAAAAATGTGTAGACTTGTTTTGTTAAACTCACGCTACTCCTTAATTGTAAAACTTTATACGAGGTAATGATGTAGGAGGAATTTGATGAACAACTGAATCGAAATATAAACTGCTGGTATCATACTGGAAACTGATAATAGTAGTTAGCAATTATGTTTAACCTTATCATGGAGCATACGGGGGACAGAGGCTCAGAGTACCATGTCGCTAAATTACTATCTGACTTTTGCTGGAGCGAATAGTTTGCGTGATAAAAATATATATAGCGGTATATCTGTATCAGTATTCGGATATACGCGGATGAAAGCATGTTAGTATGTTATGCACACTGGAGTACATATAGTGCCAAACCACCAACAGTTTGCAAAAAGAGTAGAGATGTCAATGTCACAGTTAAACTCACATTTATTCAGATTACTTGTTCATTAGAAGCAGAAGCGTTCAGTGGTTCATCGCTTAGTACAAGAAATATGTGACAGACAGCCATTTAGCCCAGCGAAAACATCATTCCTGTTGGACATGGAGTTTCAAAGATGGGCTAAGAGTCACAATAAGAGCTTCAATTTGTGAATGAGAAGCTGAGATACTTTAATAACTAACCATGAATAGCTTAATTAATTACCCTACAAAAATTACTTAATGAATTAGGCTTTTTATTAAGGATTGGCTCCACACCGAGCTGAGCTAGTAAAGATCACCATTCACAATCTGTATATAACCCACTGACAATGACAGATGGTGATGATGGCGAAAGGATGATGAGCTTTTTTTTGGTTGCGGTCTGATAAACTCTTTGAATTCATCTTTCTACTGAATTCATCACTCACCATCGATCATGGCAATGTGACTTTAATCCAGGATACACGAATTCATAAAAGCCAGTTGTTATTAATCGTATATTGTTACTTGCAATTACCTGTGACCTGATCAATTACCCTTGTGCAGCTAACAACATTACGCTAAATTATTCTGCAATGCGTCCTTGCTGGCAAATTAATCGGATTTCTTCGCACGCTACTTAATCAATCAGAAGTTTGCAGTTTGCAAAACTTTTTTGGCATTTCCCTGATAATATTGAAGAAAGATAACCCTTCAGAGTTCACTTTTAGTACATTTAAGTCATTCACCTAGAATCTCCGGATCAAAATCATAAATAAGTGCGGACTGTTGGCTCTTATTATCTGTGTTCTACAGACTATAAATATACTTCATCTATGTATGTCTGCGCTGCATGTAGATTTCCTCACCATTCTTTGAATTCTTGATTCATATTATCCCCTCGTTTCATACTTCACAAGTAAATTAATAAAATTCTCTAGAATAAAGAACTGCAAAAAAGTGCTCAAAATTATTGTTCTAGATAATTAATAATATTTAATATCAACAATTCATCAATAATAAAATATGATACAGCCACAGCCAATATTTAGTTTAATTTCTCTGGGCGGATTAAAATCTAAGGTTTCATGCCCAAAAAATGCGTCCAATTTTTTTTGTACAAATAAAAAGGGGCCATCAGGTTCGGGTCACATAATGCTCAAATGTCACAAATTATAACAGAATTTCAGACACCAGTGTGTGTAGCGTGAGTTGTAGAGTGCCTTGTAAATACCTGTGATTGCTTTCGCAGTTAGCGTGAGAAGCAATAAAATATACAAGCTTAACCTAAACTGAGGTCTCACAAGCTGCTGTCATTCTCAAGCCAAGGTTAGATTTCGCAAGGGACTGAAGGGACGAGCCATGCTGTTTATATATGGCCATACTCATAGTCAATGTGTAGCCTGTCTGTCCATCACATAAGTAAAACGCTAAGTATTAGCTACTAAGCGATTGAGTCTAGTTTACATTTTTACATTATGTAATAATAAAATTAGAAGTGCACATGCAATGAGAATTATCTGAGTCAAGATAAAAAAATATGAACTCGAATTCTCAGCATGCTTACAGTAAATCCAATTAGTATAAGACTACTTGAACTGCTGACTACTGGCAGAGAACCTCCATGCGTAACCATACACAGATGAACTAAGGTGTGTTCATCAGAGGATCACTGAAATTCCATCAGTCATCGTAGCCTATATTTTTTACCTAAATCTTCGCAGCACTACAATTCTTCTAATTTTTGATGATATAATAAATTGCTTACTTCATATATCTTTTATAAGTAACGTTTTCATTGAAACAAATTAGATCAAAGCTATTTTATAGTATTTATTATTTAAGCAAGCAGCAAATTGTAAAATATCAAAACTAAACGCGTCAGTCTTTCACACACACACTCATAAGTCTTCGACTAATAGATATGCATTTTCATTCAAGTTAATCTTAATTACAACGTGTAGTTAGGAGCTGTAGATTAAATAAGGATCTTTCTGCCAACTAATTTTACTGTCACTGGTCACTGGACTGCAATTAGTTTCTGTCCACGTGATAATGATTGTTATACGACGTGTGCGTACTCATAAATGCTTCATGGCTTCATGCTTCACAGTTTACAGTCATAACCATGATTTTAGTATTTAAAAATGTCTTACCCCAATCCCGAAGAAATTACAACAAGACGTCCTTCTTTCGATCTCTTCGTCCACAGGAACAATCTGAGGTCCATTGTCATACTCTTCAAGATCTGTCTGACCTTCTTCTTCAATTTCTATTCTATTTCCTTTTGGCGAACTATGGTGTGAATGGAACTCAATCACATTCTCGTCTCCTTTACCATCTTTAGCTACCATCGCTGCTTGTTGTTGCACAAGTAGAAGATTCTGTTGCCTTTTGGCATTCACAATCTCCTGATGATCCTTCGCCTTCACCTTGTTGAGACTATTGTTACGTGATGTGCTTTTGACGTACTCTGGCTTGTTCGATGAGTTGTCTGCATCCACGACTGTGTGAATATGAATGTCTTCAATCGAACTGAAGATGAGATTGTCCTTACTGGGCGAAATTTCGCTATTTAGCATTTTGAGTCCTCCAGACATCTTGGTCAACTGCTTTATCCACTAACTACGTGTAGTAGTACGGTTCTGATATGATTGTACAATAATTAAGGCTCCCTCGACTATTGTATTCAAGGTGAGAGGTAGGTGTGCAGCAGTAAAATTCTCTGGAAGGTCAGACATACAAACTCTTGGTCCCTCTTTGTCTTTCCAGCATTAAGTCATCTACAACACAACGAAAATCGTATTTTCAGTAAAGACTTTTACGAATATAAAGGAAGCGTGCTAATCATAAGAAGGGCAGCCGATGGTAATATTCACTCGAATGAACCAACTCAAGAATAGGTGACAATTTTATTGTACTATGGCATGTTGTGTGACACATCCTGCCTCTCCATCCACGGAGCAATTTTACTGTATCACCTTTCCTCTTATTTCCTGTGCTGGCAGTCAAGCTGCAAGGCTTCTATTAAGGATAATTATACTTCGCACATTATCATAATTAAATGTGCTTTCAGCTAAATTACAAAGGAAGCACGTATAGGATACAAACATTCAATCCGTTTTCTATATAATGTTTTCCAGGTGTAAATCGATACTCACATTGTATATAATGGAAAGAAACCTAAAATAGCAACAAACAAGTCTTTCATAGGTGATTAATGGTGAATGGCGTCTCTCATCAAGTAATTTGAAACTTAACCTTGTTGATGATCCCGAAAACTTCATACGTAAATAGAAAAGTAAACTTTTCTCTCACGTTTGTTTGTTTATGACGGTAAACTTTGCTCAGAAAATAAAATCAACAAGGTCTCATGTAGTTCAGTTCATTCTATAATACACAGCACACTGGAATTTCTCACTTTGAGATAATATGCACGGTATTGTGTATACCAAACTAACGCCAAATATGTGAGAAGATGAGAGAAACCAAACGACAAAAGTAGACGAAACACAGAAGTTCTATTCATAATTTATGGTACAAGAAAGCCAGAATGAACTTTATGTGAGACAGAAAGGTAAGTTTCTTAGAATAGTTTGCATTATTTGGTCAGTTTGTACTGTTTGTAGTGCAAACTATTGTACACCCGTACACAACCGGAATTAATATGAATGAAAGGTGTAATTGAACATGCTCACAATACTTACGACTCACTGTGTGAATGTTGTGTAGTAAGAGATTGGATAAACAACTACTAAACAGGGCTGCATTCCACAGAACTTCTGAACTTCCATGAGTACCTAAACAACCGAGACTGGAAACTAGCCTCCCTGGTCTGTATTACTGAACTACTGAACCATGGAATGAACAAAAAAGGGAGATTTTGCAAAATGAGTCATCGGAGTAATTGAATACCCCTGTTGTAAACTCTCTCTCCGTCTCTGCCTAATGTTATGATTTAGACAAGCATGAATCACCCTGAGTAATACTGCATATTGGATTAGAACACAAGCAAGCTTTAATAACATGAATAATATTGACCATTTTCTTCTAAGCTTGGCTTAATTATGCTCAGTTACTTAGTCATAACAGTTTTAACTCGTCAACTCTATGATGTATGGATGAATTACTAATTAACAGACAGATTTTACAGTCGCACTCTCAGTCGCCAATAAATGAAGAGCGACAGTTCATGCACTTATCTTGTCGTGAGTGCTCGTATAAGAATGTAGGAAGTTCGTGTGGATTATTACAATGATATATAAGAAATTATAAATCCTTGAATTGATATAATATCACCTAATCAATCTATGAGTATGCAATTTACAACCTAATATTAACTAATGATTCTCCCAATAAAATCTGGGCGTCCTTGCTTCCATGTTCCAATAAGTCAGAAGTCAGTAGCAGAGAAACTTCACTTATTACTAAACACAAACCATTAGTAGTAATTATGAATATGAAATTACCTCCGCCGGAAGTCACTTAAAATTGATTGTTCCATTTCAATTACACGTGAAAAGTGGAGCGTTAGCCTAAATGAGATTCCAACAATCTACCCGGAACTTTACTCACTAACGGCAGTAAAACTGTTGCGATTTATATTTGTAGAAGATATCTCGATATAGTAACACAAACAGTTTAAAACTCTTTCACTCACGACATCCCCGAAGTACGGAAGAGGTCTATTGGGTGGGTTAGTGTTTAGGCCAAATGTGCATGAGAAACTGATGAGCTCAAGTTGGAAGAAATGAAGAGCGGATGGATGTTTCATACCATCCCGAAGGAAATCATCATTACCATGATCATGAATATATGGTAATGGTATACAGTGGGTATAGTTAGTATTAAGGGAAACTCATTAAAGGACTAGTGTGTAAGTTTACAAAAAGTATTAAAAGGCAAGGTAAGTTTGTTCAATGCAGGAGAGTAGACACACACTCGACGGACGGATACTCCTCCTTGCCTTTCAAGCAAAAAGTGTGCATAGAGAGTGCAAAAATATCTCTCTCGACTTGGACTACTCACTCAGCGTTGGAAATGTGCCGAACCGAAAAAACTATGTGGAAATGTTTGCATGCATTCATACTCCTCTATGTGTACACTTATCTGTCTACTTTGATCAACTTAAGTGAAATAGTGGGTAAATAGGAGCACGACACGGTTCATATGAGATACTGAGACCGAAATGCATTCAACATTTTAGCAAGAGATAACAGCGGAAGAAACACTCGGGCATTTATGAGAAAGAGAGATAGGAACACAAATCGGGGTTTGTATTTTACCAAGTAAAATAGTTTATATGTATCTTTCATGCACAAAGAGAAAATAATTCGGGCACATGTCCAGAGAGAATCTTCTTCTTGGAGTCAGACACGTCTTTTTCTTCTGGTTTTTCTCTAATTTCCACTTGATCTGAATCTAACTTTTTTTTCGACAAAACTATACAACCTTCCCCTACTTTGCAAGATTTATTGGGACTTAATATTCCCGTTTTTCTCCACTATATTGGCAGGTGCTTAAACCACAGTAAATATAAATTATGGGCTTTTTGAAGGATGGACTCACCTTCAAAATTGCGAATTGAGTTCATTCGAATCAGTAATGCTTCGAAGTTAAAAAGAAAACAAAACACAAGAGCAGGTGACGATGAAGTTCACCTTAACGTGTGCATATTTTACACACGCAGCAGCTACACGCGTCTTCAAGTTATAATATCCTATTGCAACTGTCAATTGAATATTTGCAGAGCTAAGTAATATTCAGTGTCATAAATCTAGTGCACATTATAGACTCAACCTGGTTGATTTATTTTGCCTGCGCTAAGACAAACTTTTCTCAAGTTCGTTCCTTCTTGTGGTAAAAAGGAAGATTGCACAGCGTAGTGTTCTCGTTCTTGTTTGAATATGTTAAAATTTTAGACTGAGCCACGAGGTGGATACGAAATCGGGCACTTTTAATGGTGATGACGAGTTTTTACCCTCGTAGAGTATAACCACAGGAATTCACACACTTAATGCAAACCCTGTCTTACAAGAACTAGCCAGCTTCTATACGATTACAGCAAGTTGCAGGTCTCTCCTTCCTTACTTCACCGTTCTGTCACTGTCACTAGTATTTCTAAATGAATGGGTTTTCATCACAAAAGCCCAGCGTGCATGAATACCTTGCCATACGATGAGACCCGATGAGTGGTGGTGGTGATGATGAAGATGAACACAAATTGAGACTTTGCACTGATCTACAACGGACGGACTCTGTAGAGGTGGGTAGGATCCTATTCAGTAATTCAGTTCAGTATTCACACAATCTAAGATAAGAAACGTGTGAGGAATTGAGGAAGGGTGTATAGGTGGAATGAGACAGCTCTGAACACGAGACGAATCTGTTCAGGCAGCAACACTACACTATCTCGTGTTCTTTCAAAGATGAGACTCAATTCAATCTTAAGAGAACGAAGCTGGCAAAAAGTGCTTCACTCACAGATTAGCTTGGTCAATGCACAAGATAAATGGAGTTGATATATCTCCACTGCCACTGTGAACAGAAGGAAAGATTTGACCTGAAGTATCGGAAAGTTCACTTATGTAGCGCATCATTCTATGGAGTATATTAAATAGGACAAAAACTGGATGCGATTTTTGATGAAGAGTTTATAAGACTTTGTTGT
>JAQGAD010001026.1:0-24382 GCA_034696625.1 Isotomurus palustris | reverse complement strand
CGAACGCATTAGTTTATATTTACAATGAATTTTGCAGGCTAGAGGGATTTGATTGCAATTTGCAATTGCATTCCTCGTTAATTTTATTTAGAAATTAAACACTAACAATATGAGTTATAATATTGTCGTGCCTCATATAATAAGACATAAGTTGGTGCGGATTTCCTTGTGGTTAGTTTACTTAAACTCACATGCTTACTTCAAGTTCAATCCGTGTCTCTTGTATAAAAGCAGTAACCTCAGATTGTGTCTTGAAGTAAATAAATTATGACAATGACAAAAATATGTTTATTTAAGTCTTGGAAAGAATGTTCAGGCTCCTCTTTAAGGTAAAGACTCCTCGTCATTTACTTCTCTTTTGGCTCTCGTACTGCGATTTCTTCGTGTGTCTTTATTCCTTGCCTTTCATCGGATTAGCAGGATTTGCTTCACGTTTCTCAACTTTCGACTGGTACATTAAATGGAAATGTAACTGGAATATTTACACGTAACCTTTTCAAGTCTTAGGTTCGTGATAGAAATATAATTCAAGATCAAAATCTAACTCATGTAATTCATATGGCACCTGATATTTAATGTTCTAGTTTACTTGGGATCAACAATGTTTATTCAAGCAATCACAATCGAACGGTTTAAATTGCAATTTTCAAACCTCTTCAAGCCCCATCACTCGTTACTTTTGGAAGAACAAAAAATATTGTTAATTTTGTAATCACTTTTATCCTCTCGTTTTTTACTCCAGTATTTGACTTATCGATATTTACTGACCGTAAAACGCTCTACGAACTGATTCCCAATACTTGTGGATTTAGAGACGCCTCAAAAAAATCACACAATCTCAACGACTCTTCCAGATCGATTTCAAGATTCACGGATGACATCACTACTGCGTTTATGGCGTCATTTTTGCAGCTTTAATTTTGTGGATTCCATTATCAATGATATCCGTAGCAAATCTGTGCACCGAGGTTCTCGCAATTCCAGATTTTGCAATTACTTTAAATTCTGCAGTGATGGCAGTGAATTATCTTATCTACTGCGCGTTTGGAAAAAGCTTTAGAGACTCTTTCCTAAATATTTTGAGAAATTGTAGCCTCACGTGCAATTGTTTTTACACATCCCCAACTGCAGAACAGCGAATTCCTCCGTTCAGAAGAAGTGCAGCTAGTTTCCCATTTAATTTGTAAGTCCAAGCTGCGATGATAATGTGGCTTAAATAATAAATAAAATTCAGTCTGTTGGAACTAACTTGATATTTTCTTGAACTGTTCCCAATTACACAACTGATGACTGAACTGACTGACCTATCAATCTTAAACGATATTTTCAAATCACCAACATTCACTACGACTTCGACCCATTTAATTCCTTACTCAATTTGATATTTGAAATTTTCCAAAACTCGACTGATCTATGATTGTGCAAGATATTTTTAAACCACCAACATTAGCTACGATCCGGAAGGTGTTACAAAAAATGTTGAATAAACTTTATTGGTAAAGAATCACAAGCACTCACAATATCGGCTAAATATCATGATGATAACTAAGGTTCTATTTTTGACCACACACGCGTGACCTCATACTTTCAGTTAAGGCTGGTTCATGGAGTGTACAATAATAGTGTATTACTGGTTGGACTTGGAGTTATTAAGTAGGAGAGAGAGAGAGTATCATTAAGGACTGTTTAAGGAGGAGAGTATAACAACAATTGAACTTAAGTCGAGGTGAAAGGAAGGAAGACAATTAAAGTTTATCACAAAGATGAAGCATCCAGAGCTGCAGAGCCAATCGAGTCCTGTCTGAAGTTCTTTCCCTTTGCGTGTGGCCTTCCAGAAGTCGGAGTCCCACAGATCTCCTTGTCTGTCGACATTTGCCTGTGGTTGTGAGCCCGACCTGGTCTTCCTCCTCCAGACGAATGAGCCACACCCCCTCCACCTCCTCCGAATTCCACATTTGTATTGATAACTTTTTGTCCGTGACCTCCTCCCTCTTCATCCCCACCAGCACCAGCACCACTTGCTATTGACACCTGACTTCCTCTTCGGGAACGCTGTCCCCCCGCACTATTCCCACGGAGCAGAGTTTTAGATCCTTTCAGCAACGAAGCGTTCATCAAACGAGGATTCGGAGTGTTGAAAATAGTCCGGTTTTCTCGAAATTGGGCTCTGCAATGTGGCAAACAAACATTAGCGTGTTTTTATGGGTGGAGTCGAGATGAGTTGGAATTGTGAATGTGAATGTGTGAACCTCGCAAACAATTGAAGCACAACGCAGAGTGTTATTGACATGAAAGCGAGGCCAACAACGACTCCAATCATCGTTGGATCTGCTTGGGGAACTTCCACGTTGTGGCTGCTTGCATCTGTAATTCATTACACAGGCATTCAATCTCTTGGGAATCTCAACCTCAACTGACTGAGTCAACTGTGTCAATAGTCAATATGGTCAGTGCAAATTTTAATTTTAATTTAATACCTCCACACATGTCTCCGTTGTCAATTCGGGGAAGGTAGCCTGGAGCACATTTGCAAATTCCAACTCGGCACTCCGTGTGTTCTCCGAAACATTGTTCTGTCATGTTGCACGCTCCACGGAGAGTCACTGTTCCCTCTGCCAACAAATAAAAACATCCATCCATTAACATTAAAGTCTCCCTTAGATTAAGTAATGTGGAATAATTAATATTAATATTCAATTTATTGAGTAATTTGACACGTGAGTTGCGTAGAAGAGGCGTAGGTGTGGTTTTAATTAAGTTAATCTATTTTCAGTGTATTCCACACAGACACTTATTAATATTCCATCTGGTGATTATGAAATTTGGATATTTCAATTAATTAATTATGTGGAATTGTGTGAGTGAGATGTACTTTGTACTTAATCTCACACACCTTAGCTTAAAGGTAGCATAAATCACACACACACACCTTATCCCTTTATTTTAAGTCTTTTGATTTTTGAACTTGAAGTCTTTGCAAAGCAGATCAAAGTGAAAGCGAGGTGCTTACATAGTTAAAGCAGGTTTCCTGGAAATGAGTCTCTCATCACATGGTTCATTTCTCTTTGCAACTCATAACTCATATTTCATACGACTTAATGTGTGTGTAGCTCATTTTCAGTCGTGGATTTGGTGCGGACACGTATAACGATCCGGAAGAAGATAAATTACACCGGAGAACCACAAGATAAATCATAGAATCATAGCCAACAGCAGCAGGAGTCTCGCTGCTACTGAATACTTGTGTGTCAGTCTATTATTTCTGAATTCCATATTTGGAAATTCACACAAAGGTAAAGAGGTAAACCCTTCTGTGCGTCCACAGCCACAGACGCTTTCCATTTTGATTTATGGCTACACACACATTGTGATTGCCAAATGGAAGTGTCTTCGCAGTATCATTCATTCATAATGTTCCCCTTGGTTGCCCTTTTCTCTTGTTGCAAACTTACACGATAGTTGTCATAAAGTCTTCTACGTTCTCTCAATGTTAACAATGTCCATAAAAGCTTCTAGAAATGCCCCCAAGAAGGATTTCGCAATGATTTGAGAGTAATTGTAAAAGTTGCATTCGGTTCCCAAAATCCTAACAATATCTATTAAAGCTATAAAAGGATATCTTTCTATTGAGACCTTGTACTAACCTCCAAAACTTCTAAACTTATCTATTAGAATGTAGAACTCTAGAACTATGCTGTAAGGCAGTGAATATAAATATGAAATGATAGGCTTCCGTTCTTCTTCAGTAGAATTAATGACATGTCTACATTTCAAGGCTGAATTGCTTTATTCATATGATGAAACTTGTTCACATTATCTGGCTCAGCAAACTATCTGTATGCAGCCATTTCATTCTGTGCTAATTATTTCATCATCAGATTTGCAATTAAATGTGAAATGGAACCTCTGGCTGGAGAAGAGAGATGGCTTTCATAAATCTAGGAATCTAGAACTCTCCTAGATTATCTATATAGGAGAGCCAGGTAGGTAGATCACCAAAAACTCATCCAAAAAGCATCCAACTCTCTCCTAACGAGTCTGCAGCAGTGAGAGTGAGTGAGAGCAACAATAATTGAACTAATTCACTTGACGGATCCAAATTCCAAATTACGGTTTTTACTCACCAAACTATTCGCTAATTTTGCCTCATTAAAACGAATGTTCACGCTCCAAAAGAGTTGGACGCAATGGCCACGTCCTTTTCATTCATTGAAGGAGACTCTTCTTTCACTTTCCACACTTTGTGTATTTAAGACAGCATGACGGAGGAGACTTAAGTCAACTCTCAAGTTCTCAACTGTAACGTAAATGTTTCCTTTTCCTCAACTTCTTTTTCCCTAAGTCCTACACACTTTTCCCAGTTTCTGGTTTCCTTTCCTTCCCACAAAAAGCTGAAAGGCTTTTTGTTCTTCGTCTTTAATTAATATCATGACCTTCGCCCTCACTGAGCACATTGCCTTAGTCTTTCAATCTCTCTCTCTCTCTCCTTTCACTCGTATCTACATTTCTAATTCTACTGCTTCTACAGTTCTACAGTTCTAGAATTCTAGATCATTTGTATTTGTAGACCAACCGGCCCACTTCTTTCATTTCAATATGACAAGATGAAGTCAGGAGGAAGAACCTTATGCCTGAAAGCCAAGTACTTTCTTTCTTTCTTCCTTTCTCTCACTATAAAACTATATAAACATTGTTCCAGGATTAAAGCAATGAATCTCATCTGTCATAAAACTGTTTCATTCCTGGAACAAAACCAAAATTTATAAGTCATTACTACCAAACAATTCCACACTCAACATCGCATGCAGCAGCCTTCTTGTCTTTCGCTGTGCTGTTTTCTACAGAATAAAAGCCACTGCAAAAAAAAAGACTTTCTCCGTTCATCTTATTCTTCGTCTTGTGTGTGTGATGATTCAATCCGTGTACACACACAGTCACACAAGTTCCATGCATTACATTTTATTACGATAAAATATACACACAAAAATCTAGTAAGCATTTAAAGCCTTTTTTGCTATAATGTAATCACAAATCGTGCAACAACATGACAAGTTGACAAGCGAATGTATAAAATGATAAATAAACCCAATAGCAAGCAAGTAAGTAAGCTGTAACGATAAAATAAATATCTGAATTTCCAGCATCAAACTTAAGTGGGCACAATTGGAACATTAAGGGAGTTGTGACTTGTGACAAATGATCTTTGATCGCTACTTGTTACTTTACACTCGACTCTGTTGTCTTTGTGAGCATTCCAAAGCTCAAAAGCACTTAGCAATTATTTAGAGTTAATCACGAGGGATGCTAAAGTTGTAATTATTGAGATAATTCTCCGTGTGAATGTAGAAACACACGTTAAATTAAAGTTTAATACTCAGGTGAGACGATAAGTCTAGCTTGTCTGTTTCTGTTGTAATTCGTTCCTTTCTCCTGTCTCTCTCTACTTTCTCTTTATACTTAAACACACACTCTCCTATTGATTGTCTCTCTCTCTTTGCTTTCCTCATGAATATTTCATTCCCACCTATTATACCCGAGAAACACACACCGACAACCGAGGCGAATCTTAATTTAAAATGTATTATCCACTTTCTTATCCAACCAAAGCGAGGGAACGAGCTCTCGCATGTATTTACATTAAGTCCGGACTAAAATATTAAATGATACAAAGTGCTTTTTCGAATAATGAACGAATAATCGTAAGCACACAGAGCTAAGCAGCCACCGGTTCATTTTTATTTCGTGTATTCTATTAGCACACAAGTCTTATTGAAATCTTTGAGATACAAAATACAAAATAAAATAACACGACCATTGTCAACCTCCTCTGTAAGATTAATCTACGAAATGAGATATTACTTGGCCAAACTTTATTGTCGCTGCTGTGTTCGTGCTTAAGTATGTTGGAAGTTGGAACTGAGACTGTCTCCTGTCTCTTTCACTGTGCTCCGTTTGTTGTATCTGTAAGTAGTTTTTTCTCCTTCTTTACAAGGAGCTCACTAGTCACTAGCTCACTCTTCAATTTCATTATCCATGTAAGCCTTGAGCGAGTTTCAAAAAGCCTTTTGAAATATTACGTATTACGAAACTCAACCTTCCGTTCCCAGTGGATTTTTATTCGTTATTCTCGTTCACATGAAATTGGATAAACAAAGGATAAGCCTTTCTGCATCACAATAAATTGAATGGGAATTATTGTCTCGCTTCTCAAGGGTTTTAAAAAGTCTGCGACCAAAAAAAAGACTCCTATGCTCCGTCATTTGTGTTTGCCCAGTCTTCGCGAATTCCACGACGGAAAGGCTGACGAAAAAGGATTTTCCCAAATTAAATTCACGACATATTCAGCTCGTTTCCAATTTCAAAATTTCCAATACAATTTCAGCCCTGCCTTTCTTCCTTCCTTCCAACTTTTTTAACTAAAAAAAAGAATAGACTGCAGCAGCTGCTGCTGCTGCTGCTGCTTCTATAAACTAAATTACGCCAGGTAGGGAAATCTCTTAAACTCCCAATTTTGAAAATTGATTGCCTCTGTGATGGATGATCTCTTTTCAATCTCCTTCTTCTTCTCGATGAATTATTATTCTTTTTCTTTTGTGAGTTTTTACCTGTTGTTCTGTTGGAACTTTTAAGTGCCTCTGCTTTCGGTAGAGAAGGTGGGAGGATGCCTTCACGCTGATCTTTATCCTTGAGACCAGCATTGCCGGGTGATTGAGGTTTCTTTGCAGGCTCTTGATCTGATAAGGAGGAGGGTGCAGCAGATGCGGGTGTGGTGGGAGGAAATCGGGGAATATTTGGGTTATCATTTGACACCTTTTCCGGGGTTACGTGAGATTGAAATGAACTCGGTCTTTTAAGCGGAGTCGCTTTTGAGATCTCGTGGGCGTCGATTTCACTCGCAATCTGGGGAATGATCTCTTTCTTCAATTCTGTCGGTTCACTTCTGCTTGATCTGCTTAATCGAAAAGGCTGGGACAATGAGAATAAAGTTCGGGTTGAGTCTTCCGGGTCCTCCTGCTGACTAATAACATTATGAGGATGCTTGTCTTCGTCGGTGGTGGAGGTTCTGTAGTCACTTCTTGATGATGGGAGCCGAGATGCTGCTACCACAACTGGTGTACATGTCCCCAAGATTTGTAGGAATAATAGGCCGTAGGTGATGAGGAATTCCATATCTGCAAATCACAATTATTTTCATAAGCTCACAAATTGCAGGGAAATTCATTCAGAATTTTATTCATGGGAAAATAAGCATATCCAAGGGATCTATAGGGAGAGTTCTAGAGTACTAGAATATTCATATGCAACTAATGCAACAAACAACAGAGTTCTGACGCAGACATGAATTCTTTTGAAAGATATCCCGATACCTTTCAATGCATAAAGACTATATAATAAACTATAATAATATTATATCCAATATAAAACGTGTGTAGAATATTTCTGTTTGCTGACAGACTCGCCTAACACAAAGCTACGTCCAGAATTGTATTGAACAAAAGTTTGTCCGGTAGAGATTAAAACACGGGATGAATAATCTATGAACTCTCAGCCTTGCTTTCATTCTTGTGCATTCTTCTACAAATATACTTAAAAATGAATTTCAGACTGTCCCCTACGTTCGTTGATGTGATGTGAAATTGTGAATTTATGAAAATGTACGGACACACAATTCAACAATTAGGCAACTGGGACAGAGAAAGTTGAATGGGCTATTTTGCTGCCAAACTTAATTTGTGTGGAATGAAAGTGGAGGAAATGTATCAATTAAAAGGTTTTCCCAATTCACATCCACTTTCACCAGCATCTCCAATTTGCTCTCTGTGCAATTCTGCATTCCTCTCGTTCTTCTCTCTCTCTCGTGTGGAATCTAATTGAAATGCCTGTTCAAACTCACTCCGAGTCAGTCTGCCCTCCAATTTCCAATAAGTCCAGTCCCACCCAACAACTACCTTTTTTATTTTTTATCTCTCTTCTCGTCCTTTTTGTAATTCTCTCTCTCCTCCAGGCACACCTTTATTGTAATCAATACCCAGTTGAAATATTGATCCGATTCGATACGAGATGCTCTTAAAAATTTACACATGAGAAGACGTCTTAAAGAAACGCCCGAAGAAAAGTTCTTATCTGCTTGTTCTCATGTTCCTTCTCTATTCTTTGTGTGTGTGTGTGTCAATTTCAGTTCAATATTCAGGAGCACAAACGTAGAAACTTGAAACCTAGCAAACTTGGTTATCTCCAATATTATTTAAACCTTGCACAACCTCTAGAACTTTATATAGGAGAGAAACGGGCACTTATTTCCTACTCTCCAAACTAAAAGGCATGTTTACTCTTCTGCTACTCCCTCTACGCTCTACGCCCCCAGATTATATTCCCTTCTAAAGGATTCGATTACACTTTCTCCTCTGCACTTAAGTACACAGTGAATACTGATGATAGTGATATATGTAAAATGTAGAGCATTCTTATCCTGAAAAATATCTGTGACTATTACTTCATCAATGTGAAAGTATGAAGTGTATGAATACACACACACACACACACTTTCTTTCCTTTAAGAACTCCATTTAAATTCAGGCGAGACGAGCGAACTACTTTAAGTACTTTCTTCTTTAGCTTTCCATGAATCACTCAGTCAGTTGCTGTGAACTCTATTTAATTTAATGTACACCAAAGGAGCCTACAAAACCACAAGAACAAGCACGCAAGCACCAAAGTGCCCAAGCCAAAGAAGGTTTATTCACTTAAATTTTGAAAGTGTTAAGCAAAAGAAACACCAACAAAAACATTCTTCCATCAAAACTGAAAACAAAAAAGTCTGTCCACATTCTTACGCAATAGGAAATAACACACTATGATAAACACCCTTTCATCATTCTGCCTTGTTTCCACTTTCCTTCTTTATGCGTTTTGCAAAATTCACAACGTGTTTTCTTGTAAACCTTTTCCCACAGAGCTTTTTGTATTTTTTTGTTTATCCCAACATAAATTCCGTCTTTCTGCTTTCTACCCATCCCGTGTAAAAGTAAAACTTCTCTTGATTCTCAAACTACTCACAGCCAAAAGCACAACAAACTTTTCACTAAAAGTGTAAAGTATAAAGTTGTTTCACGCAAAGTGACTTTTCGCCATGGCTTTTTGCTTTCGACAAAGAAAACAGGCGGAGTTTTTTCTTCAAAGGAAAACACAGAGGAGTCTAAAGAGACTCTCGACCAGGTCTTTAATTTAAGTCCAGACCTGTTTACTATTTTTCCTTTGCTGTCTATCGCTACTTTTGTGGTGCTTTATCAAATCATCGGAAAAGTGGAAGGTTGTGAGGTTTTGTGAACAAATAACAGCAAATAGACAAGCACTCATTTATGTGATTTGTAGGTAAACAAGAACCTTTCCTTTCATTCATTCATCAAAGATCAACAAGAACAAACTACCTTTCATTTTCCATCATCAAATCTAAACTGCTTTCTTTACTTCATCGGCTTTCCCTTATTCCTATTCAATCCATTTTGTACTCTTTACATTTGCATAACTTGGCTAAAATTACGATTAATTTAATCGCCAAACTTGTTCTCATTTAGGAATACGTGTCGTAACACTTTCCTCTACAAAAGCACACGAACTACCAACAGACAGAGGCCTCCTTAGTCGAATCGTTGAATACTCACTCACAAGCACAAGGAGAAACTTACCTAAAGATGAATAATGCATAAACGATGAAACGATGAAAGTTTGTTGCTTGTCTATACGTAAATTACACTGGTGCTTAAAGTATTTGTAAGGTGAGCAAAGTAGGTGAAAGTTGAGGCTTCTGTCTTCCCTTAATAATCATAAGCCAGCTCTCCTGTTCGTGTATACACACACAAACACAAACTCACTTTAAGATATACACAAAACTACTTTAGTAATTATAGTCTACTTGAGTATTTTTTTACTCTGTACTTAACGCACTCCCTCCAGCAGAGAGGTACAATAATTCAGACTATTTCAACTTTCTAAATTAACGTCCTTAATCCTAATTTCCTGTAATTACCTAAATGTTCCTTTAGGGCTTTAATCTACACGGACGGAAGTGCCTTAGCCTTCCATCTTCTATTTCAAGCACCTCAAAACACTCCAAACACTCAAACTTCAAAATGTCGAGTCTCAACTCTCAAGACACACAAACACACACAAACACACAAACACTAATGAGTACTTTCACTAGACTACCTAATTATTGCTATTGCCTTTCTCCAATCCAGTCCTACAATTGCACACCACCCCTTTTTTCCTTTATTGATCTGTTTCTTCAGTAAATTCCTTGTCTCCTTGTCTTTGTACCCAAAACACGATTTTTGCTTGTGTTCCCTGAACCCTACAATCTAAAAATCCCGGAACTCAAAGGACATCCTTCCAATTCCAAATTGACAATGTAGCTATGTAGCAAAAGCCGAGTGTAATCCACTTCACTTTCTCCCCTACTTTCTCCCATCCATCTCCATCACCAGAGACACTAGAGAGACTCACTCAAAAGTCAAAAATCCAATTGACTTGTCCTCTGCTTGTCTGACCCTGTGCATACTTAATCCACCTACACTCTCTCTCTCTCTCTCTTATTCCTGTTATCCTTTACCTTTACTACTACAAATCATTTGCATTTTTCTCCCTACCTCCTTCCTATGTATCTTAATAACAATACAAATGGCTGCGGAAATTCTTTTACTACGCGTCCCACTCCTCCAACAAGTACAAGTCTCGAACTCTCACCGAAACTCAACTACACGTAATAATAAAGGTCTCGTTAAAGATCAATACACACACCTTTTTCCTTCCTCCCTTCTTCTTCTTCCTTCCTCCCTTCAGTGTAAATCCCTTTAGACTTTATATATTTTATAACTCACACACCTTCCTACCTTTCTCTCCTATCCTCTCTCTCCTATAATATAGCACACGAATTTTGAGTGAAATTTCTGAGGCCAATCGATCATTCACTCAGAGTGAGTGGAGGACGGCCGAGAGTCTCCTTATTACGACTTACTTGGCTACGTTGTTGTATAGTACGTAGCTATCGTAGAGAATGTTAATGACGGGCTTTCTCTCACTTTCTCTACTTTCTACTTTCTCTACTTTCTACGTGTAAATCTCCAGAGAGGCTCACACACTGTTTGCTACTTCACCTTCCGCTCTTCCATATCAAATTAACGAAGAGATTAGTCTCCCGTATATTCGCTTGTGTGGTTCCCCCAAAGTAATCCGCTAACTACACCAAACAATCCTTCACTTCCATCTCAAATGAAGTCATGCAACTTTACACGTAGATATCTCCTATATTGCTTAATGCACACATTTGCTTGTACTTGTAAAGCGTCTTCTCCACACTTGTGTGATGTATTTGTTGTGTAAATCTGAGACACACACAGAGGAGAGAGAGAGAGAGTCTCTTCTACTTCTAGTCAAGTGAAATCTGAGTATTCACTTGGGAATGCACGAGAATGAATGGGTTTCCGAACCAAATCTACTTTCCCTTCATTTCACACTGCAGCCTGGGTTGTTAGAATTGCCAGAAACAATCCGGATATTTCAGAAGACTCTCGTGTAAAGTAGTAAATCAACGAGAGTCTGATTCTCTTAAGTATTTGAGTGAATCTTTCTCTCCTACCGACTACCGACCTTATTCCACTTCCATTTGAGTCTCTCTGGGCTTCCGCATTTGATTGTTATTTGATTCTCCACTGTTCAATTTTATTTCATTCACCCGTATTGATTTCTCTTCCCTTACAAAGTGCTTAAGGGTTGGTCATTTACCGTTATTACTTTGTGGCTTGCTGTAATTGTCCCTTCTGTGGCTCACGCTAATGCTCCTAATAAACATTTACGCTTACGGATTATCGTCTATCCACAAAGAAGAGCCACGTGAAAAAGTCTCGGGCAACATACAGCAGACTACTACTTGCTTTCTTAATTAATACTTAAACACACACACACAATGGACGAGTTCAGTCAATACTAAAGATTCCTGTGTAACTAGTAGGCTGCATTAATGTTATACGGTGAATGAATAAAACTATAGCACGTTGATTTTGTATCCACGTTTCGTTCTCAAACTGAAAGTGTAAAATAGTTCCCGTGAGAAATCACTTAATTGCTCACCTACCTGCTTAAACAATACACAGAGAAATGTTACTAAAGGATGATTTATTTATAAGTGAGACCATGCAATATCTACATGGTCATCCGTTTTAAAGGCAAAGTACGAATATCTGTATATACTTAGTAAAGAGGAAGGAGAGAAAGTCTTACTGGCAAATGTTCATTTCCCTATCGTAGAGAACTTGTGAGCTTCGTAACTCTGCTGCGTGTTGGTTGGTGTTGTGTCCCCAGGCTGGTCTTGAGCTTGACTGCCACTGCAGTGCTGGGGAAAGTGGCTGTGGGCTTTGGGCTGTGGTGGTGGATTCGTCTGCAGTGGAAACTTACCGAGCAACTGCCAACACGACGGAGAAATGCGACTTTCCCGAACGCAACCCTTCGAAACTTCTCCTTCACACAACCAGAAAGTTCGATTCACCCATTCTATTCTACCAAAACCTCCTCCACCCTTACAACATAACACACACACACACACGTATACACTTTTCTACTAGCCTCTGTCTCTAGCATAGCAGTCCACATCCATTCACATTTCACACTAACTGAATAACCCTCTGTGAAGTCTCCCTGTGTAAAATTTAACAATTCATACTACCAAAACTTTCTCTCTCTTTCCTTTTGCATAAACTTTAAATTATGAATATTTGATACCCTTTCCATAAGTCTGGTGGCTTTCTCTCGGTACTTTCCTTTATTTGCGTTTGCAGGAGAGGAAAGACAAGCGGAAAAAAACTTTTTTACTCTTGAGTTCTTCACACAGAAGCAGATTTCCCTTAAACATTTCTTTTATTGTGTTTGTCACGGTAAACGACGGAGGAAAATCAAACTCTCCGATGTAGTAGTCGTAAAAAATTGGGCTTTCTTTCTCTTGTGTTGAATATGCAGCGACCTGAATTCACTTCACGTAACCTTCAATAAAAACCTTCACGAACAGATACAACGAACAACCCTTCACTTCATTTCACACACACACACGGCAAATCAGCTTTGGGTTTTAGTTTTAGTTACTTCTTTGTGTGTTTTTGTCACACTATTGTTAATGGTAATGTGCTATGCTTATGCTATGAGACATTTCATTTATTAGCCGCGTGTCTCAACCTGCGTGTCACCATCGCATGAATCAGAAATCCAATGATATGGTGATGATGATGAAAACAATATATAGCATTGCAGGAGAGAAAGGCAGAGGGAAAGAGACACACGTACGTAAAAAAGGGAAAGGTAAAGCAACGGAAGGAAGACTGTTTTATGAACTTCCTTCTCTCTCTCTCTCTCTTTCTGCTTTCATATAATAAAACTCATCTGTTTTGCTTGGCATGACTTGTTTTTTATTCCTTTACTCTCCTATCTTCTTCTTCACTGTGTGTCCTTCCGCCTTAGTCAAGAAATTACTCCCCTGCATTCACTAAGTCTCACCTTAGACGAGTGTTGAGTGTTGAAATAGCTCTGAGTCCTAACTCTGATAAATTAAGTCCCTTGGGGACCTTATTTTATTAAGTTTAGGTAGGAGCAAAAAAGCAATTTGTTTCACAAAAGCTGGTCATTTATATTCGTCAATGGGGAAGTAGGAAGAATGAGTGGAGGGCTGAAGACACGAAGGCATTCGTGAGGATCATCACCTTTGGACAGAGATGAGAGTGGCTAGTGGCTATATACTTTCTCCTCTGGATTCTAGGCTTCTATAAATCTATAGATCTAGATATGACATGACCTCCTAGAAAAGTCTAGTGTCTAGTGTAAATGTAAGTGTAGTGAGATATTTGGGTGTGTGTAGCTACAGGGAGGAAACTAAACTGTCACAATACAATCATCAAGTTTCCTAGTGTGTGGAAAGTAGAAAGTAGATTCGTGTCACATGCAGTGGCTCTCACGATACACACACACACACACACACAAGCATAAGCATAAAAAAACACACACACACACCAACATAAAAAAAACACACACACACAAGTGATATCAATACTGTCGTCATACTGCCATCCTTTGTATTATGTTTGTATGTGTGGAGGGTGACTTTCACTCGGTGTTTTTGTGACCTCGTTGACCCACTAACATTATTGTTCTTCTCTCCTTCCTTTCCTCCATTAATTCTGTGCTCTGTGTTATTCTCACACACGAAAGAAAAGTAATCGAAGTAATAATTAAGTACGCGCGACAAAGAATAGGATTAAATTTTTATTCATCCTTTCGTAGGCTTTTTATTCGTCTTGAGTCTCTTGATCGTTATCGTCTTCTTTACGTTCTTTAGTGACGCAGAGAGCGATAAAAAGCTGAGTCCGTGAGTTTTTCCCTGAAGGGCACAAAGCACAGCTTTCCAGCTTTCTTCTCAAGAAAGTTCAAGAAAAAGAAAAGTTTTATTTAAGAAGGAGGAGAAGGAGAAAAGACTTTCCTTCTCCTTTCATACAAAACCAAATGCATATTCTCCAAGTCACTCAGAGTTTACTTTTACTTGCAATTCACATTTCACAATTGCCAGTTCCTCTTTCTCCCATCTCCCATCTCTCTCTCATACATATTCATACGGTTCAGTGGAGTTTATTAACGAGATGAGAGTTTAATTCGGTTCACCAACTGCCACGCGAACTGTATTATACTACACTACCACGTAATAATATCAGACTGACTGAAGGGAGTCGTGTGGTCTGTCTATTCAAAATATTCTATGAAAAAATAAAACACCCCGCATCTTTCCTTTCTGTCTTCAGTATAAATGCGATCATTTCTTTTACTCTAAATTGCCTCATCTCCTAATGTGCTGGGGAGACCCATTATAACCACAAGACCATCCTTCCTTCGAAACTCTGAGGGAAGTTATGCGATTAATGTAGGTCATTCAGTTTCCCCATGAATAAATTTCTACATTTTTCTCCAAGAGAATTCATCGCGTAATTTACTCCTGGGGATAAAAAATGAACAATTTCCTCTGGACTTCCGTTTGGAGGTTTGGAATAAAGTTACAGCCAGGCTTATTTAACTGCAAGCGATTTTAAATTATGATGGGATGATAATGATGACGGTTACTAACGATTGGTCAAATAAAAAAAACACTTATTTTTTACATTTATGTTTGTAGCACTGCACTACTGTCCTTATTTGTTATGTCACGCCTGACGCCTCTCTTAGTTTTGTATTTGTGGTTCCCATTGTTTGTTGTGCACTCCAATAATAACCACTTTGAAATATTAAAACAGATAAACGCAAGGCAGAGTTTTCAAAGTTTCTTCTTCGTTTCGTATTTGCTACACAATAGAGGATAGGTACTTAAGGTAACGGAAAGTTTTTTCCCTTCCAGCTTACATAAAAAGTAACACGGCCAAACAAACTTTTGTAATAGTATCAATGAATGTAACACAATAAGAAGAACCATTACAAGATTACAACTTTTATCCACAAGTGTTAAAGGACACGCGAATCGATTGCCCACAAGCACAACGAAACAAACCGCCTATGCAACATATTACATGCGCTCACCATAAAAAAACATAAAAATCTTAAAAATGTACCTTTCAAGCAATAAAAAGTTTGTGAAAATCTCATTATCTTCTTTTCCTATGAAATCGAGCATACGAATCGAACGTCGAGTTGTTTCCTCAATTTCTTCCGTCGATTAACTTCGAGTGTTCGAGTTCAGTTGATAGGGAATATTGAATAGGGAATAGATTAAGTCAAGCTTGACGGGGAAACAAATGTGAGTTTGAGTTGCACGCAATTCCATGAACATCCAAACTGCTTCTAAATTACACATTCATCCCTTTGTGTATTTGCATACACTCCTTACGCAATAATTCATCTCAGCATTCAGCCTTACACAAACATTTCCACAGGCAACTTAATCTCTGAATCTCTCTCTCTCTCTCTCTCTCTCCTTACCCCCAATTAATCTACAATCTACCCAGAGAATATTTCCGTCTCTAAATAATTCTCTATATCTCCATACATTCACACAACCGGATTAAATCTCTCTAAATCCCCAAAGTACACCTCAAATTAATTTCGTTGCAAAACAAACCAGAATTTCACACACGAACGCATGTTAGAGCTTTGGTAAAAGGATTCGCACAGTCTCACCTTATTACCTAACAATAGTAAACACCTCAAAACTTCCAAACTGCGTGAAGTGACAAAATTGACGCGAGAGGTGATTCAGTAATTCCGTCTTGCTATTTTATTTCTCAACATGAGTCTAAAACTTCAAAAGTAAAAAGAGAGACAATAAAAAAAGAAAAAAAGTTGTGCTCAATCATTTCGATGTGCACCAACTCATCCATATCCATCCATCAAACTCCGCGTTGTTAAAAGTTAAAGCTCTTCTCTATTCCATCATTACCAATTAGTCATGACCTAAAAATAAAAAGTCTCCCATATTTTGAGACACTCCATCTCTTCCCCACTTCCTTTTCAGCCCTCAGTTATTCTTCATCTTGATTGTTGGGTTCATCTTGGGAATTTGGGACTGGGAATCAACCTCCAATCTCCACAAGCTTCCCACAACCTCAAGTAGGGTTCCCATTTATAAAATATTCACCAGCAGCCTGAGTGTTCTTTTATTCTTTGTGAATTCGGACTTTCGTCGTTTCGTAAGATGACTCACATCTTTTCAAGAAGGTATCCTTTGAGGATATTATTTCCTTTAGCTCTGCTCGTTGCTTCGTCTGTTGCATTTCCCGACGGAGCTCCGGGCGAAGCTTGTGTCCGTCATAAGCCCAATCATGGAGGAAAGGCTCAGCCTCTGAAGAACATGCCTTTCACCGTCACTGCCTCATCTTCGTCTTACAAACCCGGAGAAACTGTTGCAGGTGAGTTTTCACTCATCTGACACAAGATTAACGTGAAATAAGAGAAAACCACAGTTTAATAAGGGGAACTCCAGAAAGCTCTCAAATGTAATAATAAGATCTTATTAAGCCAAGCTGTATAAATTCCCAAGGGCCTTCAATTCAAGGAACGGGATAATAAATGAATGGAGAGTTCTATTCCAAAGATCCTTTCTGACTGACCTGAATTTACTAGGAGGATAAATCTAAAGAAACGAGATTACACAGTCATTTTCATATAGAGAGATACTTGCAATAATGTAATTCTCATTTTGATTAAGCAACAGATCGAATAACTGAATTTCAATATACTGTAAGTAATTTCATATTAAATACAGATTTCTTCGTTCGCTTTTTCTTGACAGAAAGCACTCATTAATTATATCCGTAGAATATTATTATAATTAAAACTGACACTAATGAATGGATTTGTAACCTGAGAAAGTCAAGATGATTATGATGACTAATTGCTTTAATTATGATCAACAGTTCGGATTCGTGGAAAGTATGGGAAATACTTCAAAGGCTTTTTCGTCCAAGCGAGCGATGAGCGTGGAAGGTGGATTGGTCATTTTGAACCTACCGATTTCTCCGTAAGCCACCCGGAATGTGCAGCCACCACTCACTCCGAAAACCGAGAAAAGGAGGAAATCACTCTTGTCTGGCATCCACCAAAAGACAGTTCGGGAACTGTGCGATTCCTGTAAGTCAAGTCTCACTCTCTTTACCTTTCATTCAAATCCCCACAGTTGCAAGTTGCATGCACAGCATCTTTTGCAGTGTTTTTTAATAGGACATATATTAATTAAACAAATTGATCTTTACTCATTTTTTAATAATTCTTGCAGTGTGTCGTTAATCAAGACATACAAGTTGTACTGGGTGGACGCTCCAGCGTTGACTCCGTCGAGTAAACAGCAGAAGGACAAGACCGTTGAAATTGAATATGACGACGAAGATCCCTCAGCAGCAGACTCCTCCGATGATTCCTCATCTTCTCAGAAGATTGACAGCAAATCTACAGAAATATAATCCCACTAGCTAATCATAATCATAATAAATATATGACTCCTCAAATGTCAAATAAACTGTCCAGTTTAATTCACAACTCAAATCATCATTTGATTAATCATTTACGTGCGCATCTGGTTTCCAGCTAAAAAAAGGAAATCAAATATGCAAAAAAACAATCAATTCGTTAGAATTGAAATGTACAAAAAAATCAATTCTTTAGAATCGAAATGACGTGTACTTAGCCTTTAGGAAATATTTGTGGGCATCAAAGCGATAACAATTTAATTGTTGTTCAATAAATATCACCCAAATAAATAAGCCTGTTTGCACTCACAATCGGTACACATTTACAATTTACATTTGTGTTATAAATATTTATATATTATAATCTCGGTTCTAAATAATTTCCACAAGAACTAACACGCAAACATCCGGATGGATTAAATTGGCATTTAACGTTAATATTTAATTAACAACTGACCACACAGCAGCCAAAGCCACATCCCCAGTTCCTATTTAATCGAAATGAATTCTACTTTGGAGGACATCACAATCACAGCAAGATCAAGAGTAACAACTCTCACTCACTTGTGTCACAAATCTCCACCTATTCCAATTTCCAAAACTGATCCGAATTTTTGAAGAAATCTTCCAAGTTTCCTTCACTCAACAATTTAACACTATGCAGCGTGGACTAGCTTGTGTTCTGGTGTGTCTCGTGGTCTGCATCACCCTCTGCGCTGCAATGGACCCTCGACATACGGCGTGGCGAGGTTGTAACTGCCAATGTGGAGGAGAACGCGGTGGTCACTGTCACTGCGCTGACCACCAGAAGCTCCCGAACACGGACTGCCGATATGGAGGAAACCACTGGATATGCTTTCCATTCAGAGATGGAGGTGACTGCAGCAGACACGGAATCTTTTGGCCATGAAGAATTAATGAAACCTCATCTCCTAATCTTCATTCAATGATGATAATCATAATAACATTAAATTCTGCCTCATTCTCATCATTTGTTGCTAATTGTCCTGTTCGTGTACCAATAATAACATTGTTGTTGAACTTAATAACATCTGTGCCAAATAAAGGAACAACTTTTGATTTAATTATTACAATGAGCAACATAATAAATTGCATATAATCAATTTAACATTCTTTGTGCATGTTCACATGGCGCATCAAAACATATTTCATATGTGATCTATTGTATCCTACTGAATTACGAATAATAATCGAGTTACTATTAAATTATGAATTACGCTATGAATCTATCTATGACTTCTATCGCTTTCCTGGAACTTGTTTCCACGGATGGAGAAGCTTTTTTATGGAGAAGTCTGAGCATGTAAAAAACAGCCGCAGAATTTGCAGAACTCCCTTCATAATTTTGAAGGTCATATTCAAAATGGCAACGTACGCTTCCCAAGCCGAAGCTGCTGAAATGTCTGATGCCGAAAGCTCAACCTCAACTCTCGCACTGCGAAGTGCTGCGAGAGTCAGCGCTGCTAAGGAGAAGATTCTGCGAGTTGTCCACAAACACATTCTGAAGATTAACGGGAAGGATGGAGTTCTTCCACCCGGGTATTCCATTCCCGCCAGGTAGACAGCCTTAGTCTTAATTAAGGGCAATCTTCAGGTGTGCTTAATTTTACTCCTTCTCCTTCCTCCTTTTCTTCAGTCTCCTTGATGAGCCAAGAGCCCCGTATCCCTTCCAACGGAGACATTCTGGGAATTCCAGAGAGAGAGAAATCGAAGGTCGGAATTCCCAAGAGGATTTCCAGCCCTACGAAATTGAGGAGCAGCCTCCATCGACCTCATCTCCACAGGTGGAACAGCTGCTGTCGCCAGGATCCTCCAGGTCCCACAGATCACCTCCTCCGGAAAGGTTTGTTGGCGGAGACTCTGGAGGAGGAGGAAGCAGAGAAGCCCAGATTGGAGACTCTCTCGTCAACACTTCCAAGAGCTCCAGAAGAGATTCCACAAGTCGACGGGAATCTGGAGAGTCTGCAACTGCAACGACAACCAATCGGAGGTCTCCTGGAGAGTCTGAAACTGCAGCGCCAACCAATCGGAGGTCTCCTGGAGAGTCTGCAACTGCAACGACAACCAATCGGAGGTCTCCTGGAGAGTCTGCAACTGCAACGACAACCAATCGGAGGTCTCCTGGAGAGTCTGAAACTGCAGCGCCAACCAATCGGAGGTCTCCTGGAGAGTCTGCAACAGCAACGCCAACCAATCGGAGGTCTCCTGGAGAGTCTGGAACTGCAACGACAACCAATAGGAGGAGCAGGTCTTCTGGAATTTCTGCTAACGGAAGAATGGACGGTCTGAGTGGAATCCGAACGGAAGATGAGGTTTTCCGGGCTGCTGCTGCTGCTGCATCTTCAAACGCTGCAGCCACGACTGCTTCTTCAGCCGCCTCCTCCTCCTCAGCTTTCTTCGGAGACTCTTCAGGAGAGAATTGCTTTGGTGGTTGTGCGAATCTCCTTCTGCTTCTCCTCGTCATCCTCCTCCTCTTCTTCTTCCTCTGGTGGGTGTGGTGGCTGAATTCTGCCACCTGCACCTGCACAACTCCACACTACTCCTGTCCCCAAAGCGATGTGAGTCTTTATGGTCCCTTAATTTAAACCTATTCTAACCTTATATAATTCATCCACAGTCAATAAACCCAGTGTGCTATTTCATTTGATCATTTTACGGTAGATTTGCACGGTTCATTGCAACTTGCAACCGCATTAACTCGTGCGGAGAGTCCTTAATTGCTTCCTCACTATTCACACAATCCCTCAGTGCGTAAACTTCGGTAGTTGCTTAAGTTTCTAGTCTCATTGTCTACGAAAAATTCCTCCCTCATTGGAAATATGAGGAGACTTCCATTGTCCCGAGTCAAGACTGGACTTTGTGTTCTCCTGACTCTCTCCGTTGTCCTGTTCTTCTACGATGACATCATTCGTGGAAGTGTCTTCCAACAGGCAGTGCAAAAGGACGTGTCTGTTTTGTTCTGGACAGAATTCTACAAAGAAAATCCTCTCCTCAAACTCCCACCTGGGAAGTTCTCAAAGAATGACACCTACAAAGTTATTCAGTGTCCTTTGGTCCCTCGCTGCACTTTTACAACAAACAAATCTGAACTCAGCCAAGCTGACGGTGTCATTTTTCATGCGAGTGATCTCACCAACGAGTAATTACCTACTATTTGTTATATTACATAGCTCATTATAAATTCTATAATGATCTTTATTTCTTCTGCAGTAAAAGTCCCTCGGATCTTCCAGTAGTTCGAGATTTCTCTCAGCCGTGGATATTCCTCCACGAGGAGAGTCCCATCCACACGTACATTTGGTTGTCCCTCTACAACAACGTCTTCAATTGGACAATGACTTATCGCAGTGATTCAGACATTTATTTTCCATACGGGAAGACCATACGCGTCCCAAAGTCATCTCAATCTCAAGAAGTTGAATCTTTTCCTTCCAATCGAACGGGGAAAGTAGCGTGGACAGTTTCCCACTGCAAAGCACACAGTCAACGTCAACGGATAGTCGCAGAGCTGAGTAAATTCATTGAGGTTCACATCTACGGATACTGCGGAAGACACGAGTGTACTTATGGCCATCAAGCAGACGACGGATGTCACAGGCAGCTGCAATCAACCTACAAGTTCTACTTGGCATTTGAGAACTCACTGTGTCATGAGTACATTTCGGAGAAGTTGTTTAGTGCCCTTAGTCATTCCCTACTGCCGGTTGTCTACGGACTCGGACCTTATGAAGACATCGCGCCTCCGAATTCCTACGTGGATGTCAAGAACTTCTCGAGTGTTGCAGCACTGGGGCAGTACCTTAAGTTCCTAGACGAACATCCTGAAGAGTACAGCAAGTACTTTGAGTGGAAGAGGACTCACAGAGTTGAGGTCCCTTACTACGAGCCTTGGTGTCAGTTGTGTCACAAGTTGCTTAAGCAGAGAGAAGAAAAAGGAAGCCAAGTTTATTCTGACCTTTCTGCGTGGTACATTTCTAAACCACCACAGAAGAAGAGTAGAGATTCGAGTGACAGATGGTCTCCTTTACTTAAAGGCTCCAATATGCAGTCGTTGGGAAATGGGGGAAATAGAAGTTCCAGGAAGTTAATCAAGGCTTGTGTGAATCCGTGGGATTTCATTAAACTGCCTTGAAGAAATTAGGAATAAGTGTAGGAATTCTAGAATTACTAGAATTAGGTGAAATGAAGATGATCTAATATTTATTTTGAAGGTCTCTAGCTACATTCAGCGTTTTTCTTGTATTTCAAAATAACCATTTGTAGCATTAGATAAGTGAAATTACGGAGTTTAGATCTGAAGATGACTGACAACATGATCTGTTTGGAACGTCAGAACACACGGATGCTATGGATGCCAGTTTAATGTTACTGGCTCGAAATCTGAGGGATCTGATCGATGATCATTCCTTCCCAATCAGAATTCAATGAACAATAAGGACAAACTGATAGGAAACTAAATTATGTGCTATGTTTTGTCGATGGATCTCAACTAGTAACACTTACAGATAATCGGTGCTACTCATTATACGGTAACTAAGTTTCCAAGCTTCGACTTGAAAGTGAAGTCTTCATTGTTTCCCAGAAACTTAAAAGCTCATCCTGTCCATTCCAGGATTCTTCATGGACGATCCAGAGTTTTGTGAGAAAGTTAATCAAGCGGAAGAAGCAATAAACCTAGACATCCTCCCTACGCTAATTGCTCAAGGCTCTTCGGGTTCGTACTTCGTGAGAAACAAAGACGGACGGATAATCTCCGTGTTTAAGCCGAAAGACGAAGAACCTTATGGGGAACAGAACCCCAAATGGGGTAAATGGGTACAACGTCACTGCTGTCCTTGT
The DNA here is from genome assembly GCA_034696625.1 of Isotomurus palustris. NCBI lineage: Eukaryota > Metazoa > Arthropoda > Collembola > Entomobryomorpha > Isotomidae > Isotomurus > Isotomurus palustris. The sequence continues at coordinate 1,544 of JAQGAD010001026.1, read as the reverse complement.
TGTTTCGGCCGCTCTTGTCTTCTACTTAATCAAGGCTACTTATCAGAAGCAGGTGCTTACGTGGTCGACCAGAAGTTTGGACTTAATGTTGTCCCCAAGACGCACGTAGTCAGACTCTCCTGCTCTGTCTTCCACTACTCCAAAATGGTGCACAAGAAGGCTCGAGCGAAGGCAGCGATTGTCACGAAGTTTCCGTCGTGGGAGAGGCGATTCCGGAGAGTAGGACTTCCATTCAAGAAAGGCTCCTTCCAGTTGTTCGTGGAAGGATACAAAGACTCAAACAAGTGGCTTAAGCAGTTCGCATCAAACTCCCTTCCAGAGTCAGCCTACAATCAGTTCCTCTTCCAATTCCAGTGTATGGTTGTTCTCGACTACGTCATAAGGAATACAGATCGTGGAGATGCCAACTGGTTAATCCGCTATGACCCTGTGAAACCTCCGGAAGACACTTCCACCGATACTCCGCCGGATAAATACCCACTTCTCAAGATAGCAGCGATTGACAACGGACTTGCATTCCCATTTAAGCATCCGGATGCTTGGCGTCTCTTTCCGTACCATTGGCAGACTCAGTCATTTGCACAAATACCTTTTACGAAGGAAGTTAAGGAGCTAATCTACCCAAAGACATCTGATGCAGACTTTGTGGAGTCGCTTTGTGAAGAACTGAAGTCTCTCTTCAAAACTGACCGCAGCTTTAGCAAGAAGTTCTTCAAGAGACAGATGAGTGTGCTGAAGGGACAGATTGTGAATCTCAACACGGCGCTGAAGGAAGGAAAAAGTCCGGCTGAACTGACGAAGATGCCTTGGTTGGTGGTGAAAGGACCGAATAACACTCCGGTTCCTGTGAAGACGAAGAAAGGGACGAGGAAGATGAGTCAAGAGGAATCAGACCACAATCTGGGTTCAGTCAAGAGTGTAGACATAGAGGCCGAAAGCAGGAGACGACGGAAGGAATCTTATGGATCTGAAGAAGAAGAATCTTCGTCTAGTTCTGGTCCGAACAGTCCAAACTTAATTGTCATGTAATAAACTAATACGGTACAGTTTAAAGATGTAAAAAGTTCGATGTCCAGTCTTCCAGTCATCCAGTGATTCATTAAGACTTGGATTTAAATGTAATCTCACACTGCCCCAGTTTGCGCGCCAGTGCACCAGTTTAAACTGACTCGATTTGATTGCATACAAAAAGGAGAATTAAAGGGCGAGGCTGAAGTTTACTGAAGTAGAATTAAAACTTAATCGTTGCGTTTGAAAGCACAACTTAGTTTTTATAGATTCAGGTTAAGAGTTGTTCTTAGAATTCAGTAGTTCAAGATGGCTATGCACTCTGCTATTAAGGGGAAGCTGATAGCGGTCATGGGGGATGAGGTAAGTTAGTTTGTAATCATGTAAAGAAGGTTGACAGTGCGAGTTAATTAATTAAAGGCTAGTATAATTAATTAATTAATCTTTGTTGTCATTTTGCAGGACACGTGCGTCGGCTTTCTGCTCGGAGGAATCGGAGAAATCAATAAGAATCGTCAGCCTAACTTCCTCGTTGT
>JAQGAD010001025.1:0-24384 GCA_034696625.1 Isotomurus palustris | reverse complement strand
AACCTATGGCTTTTTAAAACCCACATGAGGTGACCTTTCACCTCCAATAGCTAACTCCTTACCCGGACCCGTCCTTTGATGATTTTGTCAGCCAGATGTGCTCCCGTTCGTATCTCATATTGAAGCAGTGAACGTCTATTTAAGTAAAGTACTGCGGATACGATAAAGGATTGTCTTCTTCTGTGTAAAATTATTTTGCCATTGACTTGACGAATGGACCATTGAGTGGTTGGTGCTGCAAGTAGAGTAAAATTCCTTGAAGAGCACAAGTAACGCGTCTGACGAAGAGTATGGAGGTGGTATTCTTCTGCCTCTGCGATCCTTCCTAATAAGATTGGCGATTAAAACCCATATACCCTATGCCGCATTTTCTGTTAAGTGCATTCCACTTCATCACTTAAAGTTTGTGCGTTAATCCTCGATATATACCTGTGATGACTGTCATAGACCGTATGACAGTGAGAAGTTGTTTTATTACAAGGCATTTAGTGATATAGTAAGCTAGACTGGCTAGCAGAAGACTGTCCTTTTTGTCTGCGATTAAACATTAGTTAAAGGTGATGATGTTCTTTTTTGTGAAGTAGACAAGACTCCCAAGGAAAAGACGTCTCGAGATGTGTGCCTGCCTGCCAGTATAGAGCAGCACAGTGCTTCAGTGTACTTGAACAGAATTTGTAGCTGGTTGTGCATGAGTCAAGATGAGTTTGCAATGTGTGGAGATTCTGAATATCTTGAGGATACATATTATTATGATTATGCTATACTCTACAGACAGAGATGTACGGAGGTTGTCTGAGACACACATTACATACACACACACTTGTGCCAGTGGTGTCACACCCAGCAATATAGCAGCGCATACTTTTTTCTTTTCTCTCATCATGTTTTCATGTTTATGAAGATCATATTAGATCAAGTAAGTTATTCTCGACGACGGTTATGATTGTGGCGCCGGTCCACCAAACAACAAACTGTTTTAGCACACAAAATCAACACTCCTTCGCCACCACCAACTTTCTAAAGTGGACAATTAACATTGTGAATGAAATTACAACAGAATGAATCGATGTGTCTCCTCCTCACTCTCTCTCTATTGCGTGAATTTATTGTATGCTCGCATTAACGTCCATCCATACATTCTTTATTCACACTTGGCGAATAAAACCTCCAGATACCGTGGATTCATAAACTGATGCTGCACAACGAGATTAGGTCTTCTCAATATTGATTTTTCATCTGTTTGTTGTAGTTCATCACTACTCGCTCAAAATTATTTAGATTCATGAGGCTTGAGACTGCATGGCAGTCGCCTCCAGACATGTGACATGTGTGTGAATAAATGCATTATACATTTATTTCAAAACCCCGTTGCTGAGGCTTACGAGATTAACTCCGTGATTTTTCCTTTCCAGACTTCCCTTATAACATTAATACCACCGCATACGTAGCTGCGTGTACTCTGTCACAATACGGGGGAATAATGGGACAAATATGATGTTTAATGGTACTTGTAAATTGTAATATTTGTTATTCCTATTGGGTTACATTTAATGCTCTTCCATAATTCCTAGACGTGCCTGCACCATGAATTTTATGAGTCACAAAAATCCCATATATATATATATGAAATTATGAATCATCAAACTGTACAAGTGACAGTCAACGGAAAGCAATTTGCACGTGACGCTTGAGGAAGTGAAGCGAATTGTATAATTTTTGTTGCTGCTTTCAGTTCAGTCAAGTGATCTTATTTTAATCTATATTTTCTCGAGTTTTTCTCTGTGAGATGGTGTTAAGTAAGCGATTGAGGATGTCATGAATGGCAGGATTATTACCTATTCATGACTGCGGTAATTAATGGATGGTGTACTAAGACTATTAAAATAAGTGCGTGGACAATGAAAGATGAATGAGAGAAACAAGTGCTCTGGAGAGGTAAGTGTAACGGGTGTTAAAACGAAGAAAATCAAAGTGGTTCATGAGTGGAGTTCCTGTTTGGGTTAATCGAAATGTAGCTGACAAAAGAATTATTATTATTTGTAGGGACGGCCAGAGAGAGACCTTGATAGCTGTAAACTGCCATTCAGGCCGAAATGATACGGGAGGAAATGTAAGAGCGATTGTTCAGAGGATAATGGAAGTTTGCAGCTGTCTCGAAGGAGGAAACAAGTCCCATCGAAGGAATATCAGAATAGGAAGGAAGGTAGGGGTTCCCTGGAGAGATCGTAAAATAAATGTAACCGAAGATTTACATTCACTTTCTGAGATCCCTTCGTTCTTCAGAAAGGAGGTGATGTGTGTATATGTATTCATGTAGTAAACATGTAAGTCAGTCTCAGTGCACAGTGAGCGATGTTATTAAACTTAGGGAAGGATGAGTGGCCCTGCATCTGCATCTCAGATCCCAAATCAACTTCTTCACTCATGTCAGCCTCGAAAGAACTTCCAGCTGTACTGTACAAAACTTTCAAAGCAAAAAGAAATCTTCAACTTCCACTCCTTCCAAGTTTTTTGTTACCCTGTTTCCTTCGAATTCAGGACACACTGCTCTCCATCTTACACACACATGATCATGAAAGATTCAATACGGGCATAAGGAAGACTTATTCTGCCTCCTAAACCTATTGTCTCCTCCATCCACTCCTACGCACTTCTTACTACTTGCTGTTTCCCACTTACTAACTAGTAACTAGCATTAGCTTACTCTTGTTTATCACCAACAATATCAAAACATTTAATACCCTCGCTTTCCACGCATTAAACCTGGCTAACTCCCCACGGAAATGAAACATGTTTTCACACTGCCCTTCTAGACTTCCTTTCCAATACTTTTAAATATTTACAACACCGTTAATTGTACACTGAGCCAACAATCGTAAATGCCTGCGTACACCAAAACGTAGTAGAGTTAAAATTAGAGTATTAAAAGGTCTTACAGGATTACGGAGTACAATTTTCTGAGAAATTGATCACATCCTGTGTGAATGATAATGTCGATTGATAGGAAAGAGTGGAGACGGACGGCCGAGTATAAATGTGTCAGTTCAAAACATTGGGCTTTATTTATTATGAGTGGTCTGTCGCGTAGCACTTGCATATTAATCCTTAGTCGTCTATAGTAAATGAACATCGAACAGGAAGTTTTGACAATTGTATACAATACATAACTTAGGTTATGGAACAAGTAACTCTGTTGGGATATGTTGTGTATAATATGCAGCTTTGAGACTACACAAATTTGTGTTCGCATTGCCCTTACCAACGAATGATTAATTAAAAGCCTTTATGATGAGTATATGTAAAATAAGGATGATTACAAAGATACAAATGTGTGGGTGCAACATTAGCCATTTGCAAATCTTCGCGTGCTCTATAAAGAATAGTCTGATAAATCTCCGTTAAATAATAACAGTAGGTAGGTAGTGTGCTAAGCTTTCATAATTATTACTGGGTGTCACTCGTGGAAGACTAGTCTATTATTGTACTAAACTGAGCTATGACACTTCAATCTTGAATTTAAGGCCAATCATCATGTATATATAGTTCCATTCCTGATCCGAGTGTGCATGTATAAGTGTCTTGCAGTAACATAAATAAAATATATACGGTCCTGACTCTTTCTCTCTTCTTGCAACAAGTAACCCTACACTACATAAGCTTCTTAAAAACATTCACTGAGGCGACGACTGGAGGAGCTGCTTGCTCGTCCGAAGACCGGGAGCGGCGTTCGGAGAGCAGGCGTAGGCATTATTGGAGTCTGAACGACGGTGGTGGTGGGCTCCTTCCTCGTCCTCCGAAGAATGGTCACTCCCATCACCTCCTCCCCCCCTTCCTCCTCCTCCTCCTCCTCCTTGCATAGAAGATGCTCCGAACGTCGAGTGATTGCAGCTGCACCCGTTGCTGTGGTACTTCTGGTACGCCTTCTCAGTCAGTTTTATGCACCCCTTGCAGGGCCAGTAAAGACACAGACAGGGGATGACGAGGGACATGGCGGTCATGTAGCCCCAGCGCCAGAACTTCCGGTGTGGAGCACAAGAACACGGTTTGTCGGCACAACTGATCCCTCCGTCGGGCTCGTGGTCTTTACCGCAATGGTAAAAAAGTGCTTTGACACAGCACAGACACGTCACATAGTCTAAAAAGGGTTCAGGGCCACAGTGGATGCTCTTCGAACAGATCCACCGCGACGGAAGGGGCCGGGGGGTAGCACACGCCTCACACCGGCATTTCCTGCAGTAGGGGCAAGTAATCGAGGACTCGGCTAACCTAACTTTCCCAGTCTCTTCAGTTCCTCCCTCCACCAAAGTTCTTTTCGACGGCTGTATCGTCACTACACCTTCTCCACCATGACTACTTAAATTATCACTACTACGAACTTTCTTGTGAGTCCTTGAGTTGGTCGGAAGTCTAACTTGTTCTGCAGCAGTTACACTTGAATCTAAATAAGATTTATAACTAAAACTAGAGGAGTTGTTGGGGGAACTGTTCGCTGTCGCACCACCACCACCACCACCACTACCACTGTTGTTCAGGGACACAGGGGCACCCAAGTACAGGTTCCGGTGTCGCTCCGAGTCGGGACGCGGCTGGTCCAGGGAAATCGGCCTCGCCGCAGGGGAAGGTGGCGGCGGCCTTGTCGTCTCTCCGCCGCCATGAACTGGGGCGAGTTGGGAGCGCGACAACGGCCTCACAAACACCGTCGGCACACTTCCACCCCCAGTCCCGGAACTTCTTGACACTCCCGAGACCCGGACAAGCGGTGTCTCCGAAGACGACGACACTCGCGAGGCCGTTCCGGGATACGTCCTTGTGGCATTGCTGGAACGGCGGCTAAATCCATTGCTGTGTTGTTCCATTGATGAGCGGATGCAACGTCACTTTTCGTCTCTCTGTAACAGATAACCCATGAGCCATCTACTCCATCTCCTCCTCCTCCTCCTCCTCCTCCAACCATCACCACCACCACCTCCATCACCTACAACACCCTCACTCTTTGCTCACCTTATCAGGAGGCTCCCATCGTGGGTCTCAATCCACACACTCAACTACTACAACGACTCCTCCTCCTCCTCCTTTCGCCATCACAGGCGACACTTCCTTCGACATTCGACGGGGACATCCACACACTACGGCACAAACACTGGGGTTCTCCCCATAAGCAACAGGTTCCCGAGGTCTGCATCCACGAGTGCAGCCAAGGTTCGATCTATGGACACTGGAGCTCGGTCACGTCAACTGGAGAACTTGTGTGGAGCGAGAGAGCAGGCCACCTCTACACAGACTTTTGGCAGACTGACGAGCGAGAGAGAGAAGTATGAATGAGTGATGGTGGTGGATGTATGCCATCAAGCAGATAGCCATGCACGGAGTTGCATGGCGGTGGCCGACCCCCGCCGACCCCCGCTCAACAGCCCAATTCATTCACAAAACGAGTTGGCCTTCTGCAGGAGAAGGAGCCTTCCTCCCTCCCTCCCCTCCCTCCCTCCCTCCACTTCGACTCTCCCGCCGCTCTCCCTCCTCGCCCAGCCAGCCATTCATTCCCTTCCTCCTCTTCACACTTCGCTACCATCAGCGACGCTGCTACCACCACCACCACCACTGTAAGCAACGCTTCGCTGACCTCCGTCGTCGAATGTATGAGAGGTGTCCAACATCATCATCATCCTCATCGTCATCCTCGTCGTCGTCGTCCCTCCGTCATAATTTCCGGTCACACACTCAGTTGTAAATCCGAAGAATGAGAGGAACGAAGACGACGGAACATCTTGAAGAAGAATAGTAGTTAGAATAGTGTGTGTGCGGAGGTGGAGGTTTTTAAGAGGAATTGTGTGTGACAGAGGAATAACTAAAGATCCAATCTCTGCAACTCTGCATTCTCAGCCACCACCACCCGCAGATTTGCTGAGGGAGGCATGTGGGACATGCTTTCGTCTAAAAGTATGAATGAGAATAGTTTTTGACACAGTTGCAAATGTTGCAATGGTAGTGGTGGTGGTTTTGATTCGTCTGCGCTTCGCTCCTCTTGCACTCTTCGTCATTTTTATTGAAGAGATAATGATGAGCATTGAAGGTCCCCGTCCGTAGGTTCTCGACATAATACTGTTTGTCCACGTATCGACTTCTTTCACTAACCCTTATAATTAATTTCGATTACTCTCCAATTTCTATTATGTATGGGTTAGTGCACACATGATGATGAACTAGAGTTCATTCGTAAGTATCGTAAGATCGATATACATTTGTATTTTAGGGGTTAGTTAGTGTATACAGTAATAATATGTATGTATGCATTCATTACATACATATATATGTGTGTATATATATATACGGACGGACACGTAGTAAGAAAAGTACACGGAGTGGATATAAAAGTCGATGAGTTAAAGCATTCTTGATGAATGATGATGATGATGAGTGTGCGATTCAAAGAAGATTTTTTACATGCAATCTTCGATAGTAGAGAATAAGACTCATTTCATAAACCGTGTTATGTGTTAGAGAATCTTTATTATTTATAACATTCGTACTTTAACGAAAGAAATTTTTCTTCGACTTAGTTAAAGAAAAAAACTACTGATTCACTCATCCAGTCTATCCCCGCCCTCAACAAACTCCCCAGTTTCCATTGAATGGTTGCTCAACAACTTCTCATTATTTAAACTTCACCACTATTTTAACTTAAGTAAATGGTGTATGTAATACTTCCTTCAGCTCTTTGCTATATAAGTACAGCCTCAGCAACTCCTCATTCAGCGAAATTTATCAAGTCACGAACATTGGTCATTATCATGAATGAATGAACTGTTGTTGATGTTCATCCTTTGGTTGCCTCAAGTAAACTAACAGTAATGAGCAAAATTACGCATACAAAAGAGTGAAACACATGTTTTGCAAAATTGTCCCAGAAATCAAGTTCACCTAATGAGTTGGCGTTGCAAGCAATCGTATATGCCAATTGGGGAAGACCACCACTACCTTCTCGCAGTGATGAGATCTCGGGGGGACCTGTTCTTCTTGAACGATGTGTCCTACAGATATCAATCATTGCTCCTTCTACTTCTTATTGCCCCGGACTCTAGCAACCTAATTCTTTCCCATCCTTTTCGCACCTCATACATCCACTGATATCCACCTTAGACTCATCACAACAATATCATAAAACTCGAAATCTCCCCAAGCAAACTTGTCTATTCAGCACAACTCTTTCATTCGTACGGCTAAACATCAGTAGCGCATTTTTAGTGCATACGTAACACAACAGCCCAATCTCTGCACTGATAACTGGCTTCTATAATGCAATCAAGGCGGAAGTCGGGACCTTTCCTGACCTCCAGAACCCTCGACCTTTTAGCTTTAACCTGAGTCGGTAGAATAGGTAAAAATCGAGTTTTGAGCGATGAAGATGTAGAAGCGTCGGACGGGTAACCGTCGTCGCGGTGCTCCGAAATGAAATGCTTGAAGTAGTGATGGATATGTGAAAGTACGAAATGAAGGATTGCAGGAGGTGTGGCATTTAGTGATGATAAGTGAGGACAACATAGTCACGAGGTCACGAGACGGTATGCGAAATGTTGTAGGGAAGGAATGAAAGGATGTTTGGTGACGAACCTTACGAGTGGGAAGATGAAGTAGCCTAGTAACGAAGGAACGAGTAATGGTTTGAATATTTCTGGCATTGTATGAATCATAGTAGTGTAGAGAGTGTGAAGTGATATGAATGAAGTCTCGGTGAGCTACAGCTACAAGTTGTTACTTGGAAGGATGCTAACGATTTGCTTGGGGTTATTTATTTTCTTCAGATTGGATTGTGAGAGAGCTAGGAGAACGAGAGCAACTCGGCTAGAGTGAATTCAAAGATTAGTCTTAACAAGGCGAACGAACGACCGACCGGATGGCAGACGCCCACGTAATACCGGAAACTTGAAAATTCAATACTCCTCTTTCCTCCTTTTTAACTGCGAGCGCACCAATGCCCATGTCACTAACTCTACATCTCTAGCCATCTCGTCCACTTCCATAAAACGAAGCATCATCATCATAATAGAAGAACATAATATTATAGAAGGCTGCTGTATGGATGGAGGCAGCGAGTGAAGGGAGGCAAGCACACGTAAATCAGTTAGTTCTTTGAGCACACAGATCTCTCTACCCCATCCTCCGCATCTTCTTCAAAAGCTCATCTTTACTCTCACAGTTTTCCCTATACATAGCCCGAATCTTTGCTGAACTAATCTAAACTATCGTAGCATGTCCTTTCTTGCGCTAGTTAACCTTAATTCATTCAATCTAGGAATCATGTAACAATCCTTCACAACGGCAGAAGCACCACCAGAGATCTGGCTGTGTATATATAATATTATAGCTAAAGCAGCAACCTCACCGCTGCTGCTGCTGCTCCGTTCCACTGCTGTTGCCTGAACCACCCAATAATCCCACTACTACTGTGTACTTTGCTCACTGAATGTAGCAACACTAAACTATAGCCCTCATCACGTAATCCTCTTCATAACGCATATCTTGCTCGGAGACAGGAAACAGTACATTAAAGCCAGCGGTTCAAAGGACTTGCTTCGTTCAGGCATTCATTTTTCAGTCTGAGTCTTGAGTGCATCAAGCATTGAAGTACGAAATGTTTATTCATTCACAGTAATTTCGCGTAAGTCAATTTATATTTCGGGATGCTAGCTCTAACATCATTTACATGATTTTGAACAATTTCTTCAGTTCTACCATCAACTGCCAGTCACTCTTTGCCAGATCGTTCCGGAAGTAATCCTTACAGGCATCGATGGACTCCCGTGTTATCTGCAAAACACAAAACAACTTATTTACATTTTGCTCTACTTGTATCTTTAAAACTACTTGTAAACTTTATTTGTGCAGCGAGAATTCAAATCCTTGATGAATGAATCTCGCAGAGGAACATTCAACATTCTCTCTGCTGTACAGATACTCTTCTTTACACACCGGCGTACAGAGTCTTACCTTGTCAGCTAGTCATATACTGTGACTAACTAACTAATAATGAAGAGATGGTTCAACGGTGGGGCAAGATGCATGCTATTCGTATCCGAGCAAGAGCAAAGATTGTGATGCATTTATAAAATGCAGCCCAATACGGAGCATACACATACAAATATGTGCAGTATTCGTAAAAGGATGAAACGACAAGCGGAAACGAAATCATCCGCCGGAAACCCATTTCCCGGATATGTGCTACAGAATGAATCTTGCGGTATGTATGTACGTACCTTGGACACAAGCAAATCCGTCTCTTCAAAATGACGACCCAGCATTTTTGGACTCTCCCCAGTTGGCTCAATTTTTATGCATACTTCTTGTCCTTTTGTAGCTTTATCCATCTGCTTATGATTTATTTCGATGCTGGTCACACGTCCGATTTCCAAAAATTCTTTATCCGGGACGCAGATTGGAGTCCCTTCTCTGACAACACCAGCTTCAATTATTACACCCACAACAATGGGATCCCGAGTGTTGAAAATAAATTGCGGAAGAATCTTCATTTTGCATGGGAAGACAGCTATGTGCTTGAACTCATCTCGTTTCTTTGCTTTCAGTTCCTCTTGGTATGCCATAAACTTATCGAACAAGTGATAGATGATATCAGCCTAGTGGAAACATGCATACCTGATATTTACGACTGTCAATTACGCTTCATCCTTGGGATACACAGCTTACTTACCTGGAATATCTTAACTCCTAAATTGTCCGCAACTTCCTGAGCATCTCGTTCGATTTTGACATCAAAAGCCAAGATTACAGCATACCTGTAAAAGGAGGATGATGCTGATGCTTAGACATTAATCTTTGAGAAAGTCACGCAGCATTGCTTTAGCAGTACAGAATTAGACAACAATTCATGTCTATGAGCAAGAAAAGCAGATTAACTTTCTAAAAACTTACTCTTTTTCGTGTTCCAGCATTATAGAGGCCTTCATGACATCCTTCTTTACAACAGGGCCTATTCGAATGCCCGAATACTACACAAAGTAATCATACCACAGTTCCATTCATTTTCTGATTTTAGTGTCAACGCCATTGCATTCAGTTTCATTCATTCATAAATACACAAAGCTGACTTAGCTACGAGCGAACCATATTTTACAACACAATAGAAGAGCTTCCTGACCTCATAAATCATTTCCTATCCCAGCCAACTATTCATTATTATAAAAGTCTGAGTAGTCGGGAACCAGGGATTCCATTTCCGCTCCTTTCAAGGACCTCAAACCCTTTTCCCTTAACAGTCTTAAGTACCTGCTCAATGGTTTCTTTTCTCATCCCACATTTCTTGCCGTGTTTCTTTAACCCTTCGTTTCCCGTATTCTGAAATAGAATTTTCCTAACAACAACAGTTACATACGCTGCTACAACTCAAAAAACCTTTTCTCGTCTCCCAGATGCTCGATACCTCCACAAACCCATTTATAGGCATTTTCAATCAGCTACACTGAGATCTACCACCTGTAATCATTGCTATCTTGAAGAACAACATGTCCCTGTTACCCTACCTGCATCCTCACTGTACACCTTGGATGAAATCAAAACTCAAAGCACTAGGTCACGTATTGAAGGTACCCAAGAACATGAAAGTTTAAGGCACTAAAGTATCCTGAGCCTCTATACATATACTCACAAGCATGACACAGTAATAATCTTATGTCTTATGGTAACATCCTGCCGGAAGTGTAAGATCACATTTGAATGACTAACGTCTTCATTTCCGCTAACATTTTAAATTTTCTCATGCTCCAGAAAAGACTATATAGAAAAGAATATATAGATTTTTTTTTCTGATTATAGCATGGTTTGACATCATATCTTTCACAAGACTAGTTAATTTTTCTTGATCACAAGTTCTCCAGTAAAAATTATGAAGCACGAAGACATTAGTAACTCGTGACTGGGATTTGGGGTAACAGTTGAGCTAAGTCCACGAATAGCCATAGGCCGGAAATCTGTTCTTACAGAAACGAATAATTGTGTTGCGGTTTTGAATGAGCATGAGTTCCTCACAGGATTTACAATTGGCTGAGTTTGTCCGTTTCCCTGTCTTTATCAACTTCTAGAGTACTAACTTTCACTCCTACATTCACACAACAATCCTAAAACCAACTCAGCCAGATACTTGGTATTTAAGTTACTGAACTGGGATATCTTCTAATCACAGAAAAGTTTTGCTAACCATCAACTTAGTACAACACTAGGGGTTTCCACGCAAGGAAACAAATACTTCATGATTCCTCATGCATGAGAACAAAAATGGAAACCTGCGATGCATCAGCTCTGTTGAGCTATCGTTTCTGAAGCTACAATATGGTAAGATGGTATGCAGTTGAGAACTACTAGTATGCGATATCTACTACCTGTGTTTCTTATTATCGTTTCTACGGAATTTAATTTTTATCAAATTCGTAATTAAATCCCTTCCATCATTGTTTCTAAGTATCTAGTATCTGAAACCCCGATCGTGGTACTAAGTTGGTTCATGAGCAGCTCAATTGAAAGTCTTGCAAACAATAGGTTTTTCTTTACATGTGTTAAAGGATGACGGAACATAACAATAATAGGTGATAGAGATTACTTCTTGGTTATCTCTAGAGCAGAAGAGTTCGTTTAGATACGCATTTACGTCACACTGTTTCCTTTTAAATAAGAATCCCCTTTCATGCTGCATCGTTACTTTAAATTATTGAAAACAAACGTTATCACCTACCGGAATCTTTGAATCTTTAAGGAATACAAGTAGGGCTTCCAATGACCCAAGCGTTGAAGCTTGAACGTATACTCCTCTATCAGATAATCGAATTGAGTTGAGAGCAGATTTCAATTCTTTAGCAACTTCATCCCTGCAGATATCAATCTCGTCAGGCATGTGTGCGACTGCAACATTTAATCCAGCAATAGCTTTTTCTAAGTCTTTTGCAGCGATTTTCACACCAATAGCACCGCTAATCTCTTTGTGCTCAACGTAAGTATTCTATGAAAACAATCGCAAAATACAAAGGTAATTAGCATTGTTCCAGCTACAGTGTCCATAATATAATCACCTTGACTCGTAGCTCTTTCATGCCATCTGGAGTCAGTAACGATCGAATCTGAGTAGTAATTGGACCTTCTGTTCCTGCAAGTGTTAAGGTATCCCCAATTCTTAACGATCCATTGATCAATATTACATCAATGGTTGTCCCCAAACCAGGAATTGCTTTCACTTCAAGTACAGTGGCCTAGAAATCAAATGTTTAGAGTTAGACCGAAGATGAATACACAGATAAAAAGTCTGGATCTTTTAACGAATCTAAATTTTAATATTTTAACATACTTGCAGTTCCTTGGAAAACATTAAACGTTTGGACAGCATCGACTGAGAAAGTTCGACTATTAAGGCCATCAGATTTCCCATTCCTTCACCTGTGAATGCACTGGTTGGAACCATCGAGATATAAGATTTCGGGTCAGGGTTTTCAAATGAAAGCGACGCATTCATTCCCTATGAACAGAACATTTGAGGATTGATAAGAATCTCAAATTCGACTAATAAATAACTTTTAGCACAAGATCTCACTTGCTCAGCAAACTGGACTACAACTTCTTTTTTCCGTTTTTCAAACTCGGCAAGTGTATTCTTGGGTTGAGAGCTAATAACATCACGAATATCACGTTTCGGATTGGACTGCCAATCGTACAATCTGTAAATTACAGAAAAGTAGACTGTGAGCACGTCATTACCAAATAGCACGTTGTTTCACCGTACCGATCAATTTTGTTCAAAGCCACAACGAATGGAGTCTTCTTATCCTTGAGCAGATTTAAAGATTCGATAGTTTGAGGCTCAAGACCATGCATAATATCAACCACTAAAATGGCGATGTCGCATAGGGAAGACCCTCTAGATCTCAAATTGCTGAAGGATTCGTGTCCTGGGGTATCAATGATAAGAAGGCCAGGAACTTTAACATCTTTCTCGCAGAACTATAAATCAGAAGCAAAATTTGTACATAAAGTTCACATCCGTTACTGTCAATTATCTTGGGCAAATCTCGATTTCTTACTCCTTTGACGAACTTAGAAGCTTCTTTGATTGCATTTATGGGTACATTAGTCGCCCCAATTTGTTGCGTGATACCTCCTGCTTCATTGTCCTGCACATGCGTTCGGCGCAACTTATCCAGAATCTTTGTTTTTCCTGTGTTACATCAGTAATAATACTATCCAATATCTGAGCAATAAAAACTGTTTAATATTTAGTGATATAATACCTGTGTCTACATGGCCTAGTACACAGACTACTGGAGCGCGCAAATTTTTTAACGAACGGTTTCTTTCATTTTCTTCCCTTCGTTTCTACAAGAATCGAAATAAAACCTGAATTATTTTCTGTACTACAACAACGTTACAGATTCTGACCCATTCAACTATCTTTCAATCTGTTGCTGTCAAGCACTCGTTTTGTTAATCAATGATAAAAAGTCACCCGGATTCTAATTTCGGCACATTCCTTTTCTTTCTTCTTATCCCCTTCTGCGGCGGGTTCCACATTTTCATCGTCGTTAGTATCTTCTCCGTCGTCCTGACTATCATCATCATTATCTGTGGATTCCTCGTCTTCATCTTCTTCTTCAGACGATTTCTCGTCTTCAGGTTTCAGAGTCTTTTCTTCAACGTCGGCTGAATCTTCCTCTTCAGGTTTTTCATCCTCTGATTCTTGGTCCCATGCTTCCTTCACTACTTCAACAGCGTCAGCAGCCGTTTGACCATTGCTTTCAGACTCAGATGACCTTTTTGCCGCGATTGCTTCTGCGGTGGCTTCTTCGGATGTCTGGGACTGGAGCTGCTTTTTTGGACGAATTCTGGTACCAAGCCGAGGCTTCTTTTCTCCACCAGCCTCAGGAACCTCCACACCCTGGGCTTTTAGTGCTTCCAGCATAGCCTGTGCTCTTTGCTTAGCTAACTTTTCCTTCGGTGTTAACCATTTTCCCTCGGCTTTCAGTCTTGCGATTTTTTCCTTCTCTTTCTGCTTTTTGCGTTCTTTCTTTTCTTTCTCTAGTCGTTCCTGGCATGCAACAAATCAACAACAGTACAAATTATTTTCAATCTATTTTTGCATGCACTATGTAGTCACAATTACAAATGCATATAAAAACCTCACCTTTTCCTTCTTCGCTTCAATAGCTTCGATTCGCTGCTGCTCTTTCTCATCTTCCTCCTTATATAATCGTTCTTCTTCTTCTTTCGCCTTCCTAATGGCTTCTTGGATTGCAGCGATTTGAGCTTTAGACGGGCCACCTTTCCTTGGAGGCTCTTTAGCTGCCTTGGGATCCTCTTTTGCACCAGCTTTCTTCTTCTTTTTCTTCTTATCATCATCCCCTTTGCCACCCTCTCCTTCACCTTCTTCGACGTCTCCACCTCCTGCGCCGACTGCTGCGACTTCTTCTTCTCCATTCTCATCATCTTTTTCATGCTGTTGCGCCTGCTTCTTCTTCAACTTCTGCTTCTCTCGTTTCTTTTGAGCTGCCGTCAGCTCCTTTTTTCCTCCTGAAGCTTAAATCAAATTCCTCAATAAGGAATTAAGTTTCACATATAAAAATACTAAAATGAAGTCATATACCTTGATCATCTCCCTGCGCCTCCACGCCATTGGCCGAACCGTTCTTGACATCCTCGGACTCCATCTCGCTCTACGGAACCCTCCTGCAGTTAACGTCAGCAACCACACTTCTTTCGATTCCTCTTTCTACGGCAAAAGTCAAAACTTCAATCTACATCACTCACGTCTTAGATGATATCTTATCAACGATAATTGACGATTTATTTTGATATATTGATATTAACTATCACACATTGACACATTCACTAAAAACATCACCGTTTCACACTATCTTATACACAAATACATTCTGTCAGTCTGCACTGAGGTCAGATCACGTCAACGACAAAAGCTATCGTAATTGCTCTTCAAAAATTCAGGGGATTTGCGATTTATATCAACCCTTGGCGGAAAAGGACCAATACTGACCTTTGCTTGAATATTTTCTTGTGCCAGGACCCCACGACGAGGAGGTTATAAAAGGTAGTGTCTTGTGACTGCGTAATTTTGAAAACTCTACAAAAAATTTAAATTTTATGAAATATTGCCGTATGTCGTGGAACTCTCTCACTTTCTCCTTGTAGGTTGGCTGTGCTGGTTCAAGTTGGTTGGTGTGTGCTAAGCGTTCAAATGAACTATTCCGCCCTCCAATGCCCCATCTTCCTCTCACTCGCTCTATGTCTCTGGTCCTCTTCAAAATTACGAACGCCTTTTCGAAACCTAATAAAAAAGCTGTACTTAACTTGAAGTGCACTTAATTCTGAGTCACCAAATGCATCTTACTTGTTGGTTTGAAGAAACACACGATGAGGTACCCTAAAGTTCTGCTTGAGAATTTCTCCAGGGATTTATGCGCCATGCTTACGTGACGTTGAGAGATATTAGGATTTCCAGCCAATACTTGCAATATTGCAATAATTTGCACAATACTTTATTTTTTAACCATCAAATTTTTCTCCTTCAATTCGAGTGTTTTATGACGTATTTGAAAGACTCTATAATTTCATCAGCAGCAGTTCCGGGGTTGACAGTTCCCTTTTTGACTTGAGAGATGAGGTTGTGCGTGACAGTTTTGAGATTTGGGTCTTCTATTAACATTTGATGGAGACCGTCTTGGACATGCGTCCATGTCCATATGACACGTTGGTCTGCTCTTTTAGCTTCAAATTCATTCTCTGTAGCTTTTTGGAAGGATTCTATTTCTTTCCAGAAGTCTTCTAGGCCTTCTTTCGTCTTGGCTGATACACTGATCACCTAGATTTGTGAGAAAAATTAAAGAATGCTATTACTTTAATGCCTGCAACGCTATAATTTTCTATGCAGGTTACTGCACTTAATTAATAGTTAAGATGGATACCTTAGTCTTCCAGTTAGCATAGGTTGGTCTTATGAATTTCAGTGCTGCCATGTACTCATACTGAGTCCGATGAGCTGCTGATTTCAAATCTCCGTCGGATTTGGTAACAACGAGTAAATCGGCTCGTTCAACAATTCCTCTTTTGATACCTTGCAGTTCATCTCCACCTCCAGGAGGAAGCAAAAGAATAAACATGTCTACCATGTTAGTTACCAGGTACTCTGATTGTCCTACACCTGAAAATATCAAAAATTAAGCATATTCAGTGGACGAAGAAATATTAAATTAAATGCAAGTAAGCTTCTGAACGTAAAACAAAATATTTAACTAGAGACAACGATGAAAGCAGCAGTACCCACGCTCACCTACAGTTTCTACAATTACTGTGTCGTATCCAGCGAATTCACATAAAATGATAGCTTCATTAGTAGACCTAGTTACTCCCCCAAGATGACCTCTAGCAGGAGAGGGCCGGATGTAAGCATTCATGTCCTTCGTTAACTCAGGCATTCGAGTTTTGTCCCCTAGTAAGGACCCCCCTGTTGTCGACGAAGACGGATCAACAGCCAAAACAGCAACTTTATGTCCCTCAGAAGTCAGCTTTTTTCCTATAACTTCAATAAAAGTTGACTTCCCTGCTCCCGGGGGTCCAGACAATCCTACAAGGAATTGCACAAGGAGAAGCAAGCAATTATTACAATAAATAAATAAATCATCTCGTTCCAATCACACTATACACTTGCAACATAATTTTATATTTCAAATGTAGAACTCATAACAACTTGAACAACCACAGCATACTAGGAATGGAACATGATTGAAAATATGGGGCAATTGCTCACTTAAAAGTTGTCCGACCGCAATTAAATAGTCAATTTCGACCACGACATGTGGACAGGGAATTATACGAATTTTAATTGGAATGGAATGCATTAGCTAATAGTAATATATGACTAGCACATTTGGGATTCCAGGTATTCAGTTTCCAAAATTTAGCACCTGTTTCCTACCTACCAATTTGATTGTCCTTGACTGCTTACTTAAAAACATTATTCATAACATGATCACTTCAAATTGGACTCACCGATCCGAAAACTATTTTTCGCTCCATTGGCTTTATTCAGATTCAGAATTGTGTCTAGGAGTCGTTTGGCTACGAGCCTTTTTTGACGATGCTCTGTTTCCACGAGTGTAATTCCTTCAGCTAAGCACCCACGATTTCCGTGTTTGATTCCTTCTGTCAAGTAACGAACTCTATCATCAAGGGCACTCGTAGCACTGCTTGTTCCACCTGAACTAAACCGGAGGCTCCCAATTCGGTCTGCAATGTTCTTTCGATTCTGTAAATGTCAAAGTATCAAAGTATCAGCTAAGGGGCAATGTGAGCTAGTGAAAGTATACTCGTGACTCCGTGCAATCCTCCTAGGTGTCAAGTCACATAATACGATTTGATCCTTGCAAATGATGACAAGTCCAGTAAAATCCATAAAGAAATAATTGCAAGCCAACGCTAAATCTTTCACACACGTGCGTAAAAATTTCAGTAATTCATTAGTACTACACGATTAACTAACTACATTGAAGAACACAACCAGTGAGAGAGAAACCAACGAATACAAACTTATTTATTTATATTAAATATATATTTTTTTAAATGATGGTGGTTACCTGTTTGACCTTAAGTCGTCCTGAAGGAAGTCTTACTAAAGCCAATCTCTTGAACATCTTAATTTTCCTTGGGAAGTATCAAATGGAATGCAGGAACGTAGAACAGAATTTGTTTGTGTACGATTTCAGGAATGCCTAAGAATGTTGTCTCTACCGGTATCACCCACCATGTGACTGATGCATGCAAAATCCTGCAGTAATAAATGGAAAATAAATCAACAGGATTCGTATAAAAAGACAGAGAGGACTGGGGACACTGCTAAAATCCTCCAGCGACTTATCTAAGACAAGAGTCTGTATTCTCTGTATATTAAATTATTTTGATTTCGGTTTTACGACTTCCACACTTCAGACACTTCCAGTGGTTCCACATGAACGCGTACGTCAAGTGTATCACCTTCCCCAAGTTTGCAAGCAACCAGCTGTTCTCATGCCAAGCTGTAGTAAAGCTGTTGCACACACGCTACCAGTTTTAGCTAGCCACCTTTTACCATACGAGAGTAGAATGGCATTACCATATTATGCACTTTTAAATTCACAGAAAATCTATCGCGCCTCAAATTCACCTGTGTTCAAATTACATAAGAAATTCATTCATATTTTAATATATGTGCGGATGAAATCTCTTCAAATGTCATCAGTCTATACAACACGAAATCCCTATTATCTGATGAAGACTCTGAATTCTGCAAGGTCCCTTTAAATTATGTATGTGCCCATTTAGACACATGGAATAGTGGGATTGCATGGAACTGGAATGGAATTGTTGGAGTGTCTTTTTACCATTTCAGCTTCACCTCAACCTGAACCTGAAAGAGCAGCGAAATGAATAAACCCTGTCGAAGAGGCTTCGTGTGTTGTTAGAAACCTTTACATACAATAAATACGACTACTTTTATCTTTAGGGTTATACGAAACTTGCCACTCCACGAGGAATGATATAAAATCGTACAATAAAATTTAACTGGCATTGTCTCGAGTTATATGTGTTATGTATAATATGTACTGTTAATGAAGACAGACTGATTGACTGAGTGAGTGAAACATTATTTTGGCGATTTTTTCCATTTACCAGTGAGGCACTCAGCAGTTTGGTGGGTTAGTCTGTTAGCAAGCATGTAAAAGTAGCACACATTGAATGATCACAAGGAGATGGTGATAAGATTATATTCATGATTAAAAGTCATTAATGTGTGGCAGGCCAATAATAATAAATGGCAGTGAGATTTTGAGTGGTACAAGGGCTGCTGCTAGTGCCACTAACTGCGAGTTCAACCACCAATTTTCATAGAGACATTAAAACACAGGGAGGAGGGTAGGAAGCAGATATAATGTCACTTTTTCTGGGTACACGATGCCAATATATTAAATGAAGCTTACTCGTATTTAAAAGAGATACACATTGATTATATCATTATACTCAAGAACATCATACAAGCTATAATAGAAACGATAGTGAGTGGTTGGTGAACTCTTCAGAAACTACCACCATTGGCACACTACATTTTTTACGGGAGAGCCGTTTAGACTTGGTTACCTAATAGTATGGTGATGTGATGCAAGTGTAATATAAGCTTTGTGCGTTGATATTATTTTGGTTGCGATGATCCTTCCTACAGGGGACTCGCACGCACTGACTAGGGCTGAGGAGACACAAAAGTAAGCTTTACCCTAAATGCGTGAGACACCAACAACCTATGAAGGCCGAGATTTTACGCAGCCTTACGCACTTCTCACCACCTTACGCTGTTGGGGGACGCCTCAGACTGTCCTATATGAAATTGAAATTGACCCGAGATAGGCCCTTTTTGAGGGTTTTTTAAAGGGCTGGAGCATGAGGTCGGGTAGGTCATGAGGGGGTGTGGGAAACCAAAGGTAGTTTGGAACTTAGTCTGGAGATTAAAGGTGGAAATGTATGGAACAAAGAGATATGCATACGCACAAAATTACATTGGGTAGATAGAGAAGGGGTGGTGAATTAAATTGTAACCCTGCGGCGCATGTTGTAGGCCAAGGAAAGCAAGATGGTCGAGAATAGTTTGTGTTAAAATACATCTATCTAGACTACTGCTGAATACTAGCTTTATACTTGGATTCATGGGAAGAAATGTATAAAAAACCTTTATGATGATGGTGTGTAGAGAAGATTGAGAATCTACACAAACTGAGAGTAGTCTTGCTCCTTTCCAATATGACTTTGACCGATACTCTTCTTATATTGACCTAAGAAATCCGACTGAAGTGTTCAACTTTTCGTAGTCCTTACAAAGAGCTTTAATTACGACCCTTCAATTACGACTGATCCAGTGTGTCATTTACTCCGAAACCCAAATTTACATCGTTTGACTGAGGTTCATTCGCAAGGAAATACTTCATCAGAGCCATTTGAAGAGACAGAAGAACGCCAGCCAGCCAGCGTATTCTGCAGTGGATGAGTCTCTTACTCCAGATCTTTATGCGTGACTGCGTATACACTATGCGTGCAGTGTGTACTCGTAGGTTGCAGTGCAACGCATAAACACGACCTACAATTCTCATTTCCTGGTTTCCAAAACTGTTTCCAAACTTTGGAACGGACCCTTCGTAAGACGTAAAGTGTGTTATCAACCCTCAAAACAACGAAAGTTTAGAAGAGAGGCACCAGGAGTGAGTAGAGTCGAATGAACATGAAGACAACTTTCGTCGTCCGTGGGTGCGGTTAAATGTGTCAGCCTTATCTTACTGCTGTCGCTGGATATTACTCACTGCAAAACTCATTATTTACGTAAACCTCGAAGATTACAAATACCATTCTACTTTAGACTGGATTGCTGGATATTTGCAGTTCGTATTTGAAACTTTAAACTGCTGCCTACGTGGTGTTTCAGGTGCCCTGTAAAAGTATCGAAAGCAAAATGGACTGGACTGAATAAATGTCCATAAAATGCAAAATGTGAAAGTTCTACTCCTCCCACAAGTTTATGGAAACAATGCTGTTGCCTATGAATGGCTCCTCTCAGGGTTTCTTGATGGTGTTACCCAAAAGTCCCAAATAGTACATTTTACTCGTGCAGATTGTGAACAGACTTTCCCTAACTTCATACGTTAATCGGATGGAGAGAAACTGTGAATAACAGCAACTGTGTATTTGAGTGCGAGATATAAGACTTGAATTTAAAATTCTTCACATTATTTTTAGCAGAGTTACTTCGTCTTTCACCAACAAATTGATGGGCCTTGTGCAACATCGATTTTATTGTGGTTTTACGTCCAGTTAAGAGGGTGGTAAATAGCGTTATTACGTCTCCTTGCAACATCAATCTATAAATTGTCTGAGAAAAAAATGAATACCCTCGGGTAAAGTGCAACGTGCCAGTCAACCTCACATGCAAACTAAGACCTAAGTTGTAATTGTTGTTCTGAAGTAATTGTGTAGCTTTATAAAATAAACTTTAAAGCGTATATATATAGCTTAGTCACAGAAATACCGCTGTGTAACCATTCTTCATGAAACTGATGCAAAGATTAATTTTCTAGTGTTCAATATCGGATAATATTTATAAAGCTAAGTTAGGAAAGCACTTGTCATTATTCTCCAAAACGGACGAGCCATAAACTAATTGACTTTCTATTGTACCACTGGATAGAATACCTGTTAAATATATACCTATATATATATATACTTTGTACTTTGGTGTTGTACTTAACGTTGCCTGCCAATTAAGTGATTCATACTTCTCGTATGTACTAGAGTTTATAAATAAGATTTGGAATTTAAGCTAATCTCAGAAAATTGTATTTGGAAAAACACACATAATATTTTGCTTAAGAATCCTTAAAAATTTAAAGTTCACCTTATGATAAGCAGTGTTTCAACTTTATGCAAATAATTACATTGTGCACAAAACTGTTTAATTTTCTCGTCCACTAGTGAGAAACCTTAAACTTACTCGACTTGCACTAGAACTTCATGATAATAAGATACAGGTTATAATATCTAAAAGATGAAAAACATACACACTTAAACTGTACCCTTTTTGTCAATCAAAACAACTAAGTTTATGAACTGAGGAGTGAAGTAGTTTATAAAATAACACACATAACTATATGAATTATATCTTATGAAATGTCTAATGAAGCTTACCGTCGCGCTTAATTCAAGATAAGGTAAGACTTTAAGTTTCTTATAGCTTTAGAGATACAATAGTCATATGTATCGTCGAACTGTCTGACTTATTTGCTTTATACATTACATGGAATTTTATGAATCCAAATACAAATACAGAATAACTCGAGATGCGCTTGACATGTCAGGTTGAATGAAATGAACACATATTTTCTGGGTTGGATCTTCGTTCAGTCGTGTTCTGCTGGCAGAGAATTTGCTTAAGAAGAAGACTTAGCTAGAAAAGCATTGCACACAGATATTCAGACATATTAATCCTTCCTCAGAACACACAGGTATTAATCCTGAGTAGTGTGTTACACATATTAGGAGACAGAATAAGAACTTGAAATTTGATTGCGTTATGCAATTCAACGGAAAGGATTTATTTGGATGCAGACCATTGAATCGAGTGATAATAAATAGTTCTTAAAAATCAGTTAGATTCCTGACCAAGGTTATAACAGTTGTGATATGATGCTTTAAAAGGGAAGCCTACTTAACTTGCTTGTAGATATTTCGTGATAAAAGATCGGCGATTTTGATTTGGGCTGTTTTATAAGCTCACACCTCCCATGCATGGATAATTAATTTGTGCTTGAAAGATTTACGCACATTGTTTGATGGTAAATTACATATGCAGACAAAAGTGCATGTCACAGGCAATCTACTGCTTTGCCTTTTCATTTTGGATTACTATATAAATGGTTCCATTAACGCGAACAGACAGGTAGAATGCATCGTAAGAATGGCAATATTTCACAAATTGCACTTAACTTCCACATGCAGTGCACCGTACCGCATAATACAACAATTCATGAACTTCGTTAATGCTATATTTAATCGTTGTATGCATTTACATAAGACGAGATAATGAATATGTCTTAAATGGCAGACAATGTGTATCTTAGATTGAGACTTGACCTCTCCTAACAAAGTTGTGATAGTATTTTCTTTTCCTCAAGACTTGCATTCAACTTATACATACACAGCATGCAGTATTTCATATCGCATCCGTTGATGAAAAATATATGCAAAGGAATTTAGACAGTTTATCTTAACTGCTATATATATAGACTAACTAGAGTATAATTGAATGTATGCAAATACACCAGCTTTCGAGCTTTTATCTGCAAATCCAAAACTTGTCTAAATTCAGTACTAGTAAATCTTCAGTGGTGACACGGCAGTGGGGCAGCTAACATTAAATTACTAGTCTACTAGTGAAGTATAATTGTAGAATTGCTTGTAAAAATTGAGTAGACGAAGTTCTGAATCATAGTTTAGAAAGCTTGCCTTACTGCCCATAACTCCTTTTAACTATTTTACTAGAATTCCAACGTGTACGGTGTATTTATCAGTTACTTTACAAGTAAAGTAGTTCTTTATTTTTTAAATATCAAGATTAAAGTCCGCTCATAACTCAGATGTCTAAGTTTGAAAGGTAATAATGCAGGCTAATTCTCTTTCGACTGCATTTCCAAGAAGTTTTGGCTACATTAGCAAGTAGCAGAAACGTATTTCTTTAGGAATAATACACGTTTATCTATCGTAAACAGAAACTTCCGTTGTTTTAACTAATTTAAATGTGACATATTCTTGTGTATTACAGGAGTATGAATTCAGCAAATATTGACGGAGACCTGAAAGTCTTCAGGTCGAAAGTAGCAAAGGAGCCTTCAAAGAAAGAAGTCGAGTCAATCACGGTTGCGAGTCTGACAAGAGATGATGTAGACAGCACCACTAAAACAGCTGAAGACCCAATCTCACTTCCTGCACCAAAATCTAATGGTCTTGATCAGAAGAAAGCCATAGTTTTGGATCAGAAGACTGTCCAAAAGCCAGAAGAAATTGCCATCGTCCAGAATGTCAAAGCAGAGGCAGCTCATCAGAGCTCATCTGACGATGCTTCAGAGTCCAGATCCCCTATGGCAGATGATAGTGTACGCGCGGCCTTAGACGTTCCCGGTCCATCATGCGGACAAGAAGAGCAAGTTCGGTAAAGATTATAATATTAAATTCTCATGACATCGTAAAAGGATACATTTAGAAGTGAGAGATCTTTTGAACTTCCACAAGAATGAGGGCATGTATTCGTGTCTAGTTGGACGGATAATATTTCCATGCATTCGGTACTTCGATCGTACTCCAAATTCCATTGCATCCCATTATTTCACTTGACACCACATGATGCTCGTACAAATAAAATTTTATAGTGCAGTAGGAATGACGAACGAACGATAATTACTGTGTATAAAGAAAAGTAGTACGTATTCAATAACTGATGGAAACCTACATTAATTTTATTGAACAACTAAGGAATGCACATAGACAAATTAATATAGCAGTTTTGACCATTTAATGAGAAGGAAAAGAGCTCGTAAATAAGAGACCTTGATTTTGCATAACGACCTTCATCTGGATAGAGAATTGGTTTTTGCTAGAGAGTATATTACATATGTACTTGGATGCATTGCATGCGAAAATGGTCTCTCTTAGTCTTTGTGTGGTATAGGAACTTCCCTAGAAGTACAGGGTGTCCCATATGTCGCGCAACTAGACACGATGACAACGAAAATATTATCTTTAAAATATCGACTGTGACTC
>JAQGAD010001024.1:0-24391 GCA_034696625.1 Isotomurus palustris | reverse complement strand
CTAAAAGTCCAAACCTACCAAACGAGGAGACAGGCACAGTCTGCTGGCTCTCCGCTTCACTTTTCAAGTCCCAAAGCTTCGATGCAGTTGTAGATGTCCCATCTTCACAAAACTCAAAACCACTCCGGAAATCACCGTTGATTTAAGATAACCACCACAAATGAATGCTCTTATCTCTCCATTGTATATTGTATTCTTTAAAAAATGTCATCCTACACACAAAACAACTTCATTCCACCTCTCTCCCCATGTCACTACTGATTTACTCTTTTTAAACTACTTTTTCACCAATAAATCACGTCAAAAGTCTGGCTAAATTATTCATCTTAACTACTTTCTTCGTCTCCTCACTGGACTTACACCATTGGCTGTTCGGACAAAACTGCTGCTGGAGTAGCTGGAGCTCCTAGTGAAGGATCCACGGAGTTAGTTGCAACTGGGACTGCAGAACTCCCTGGCTCCGGAGATTCTCCCGGTTTGATTTCTCCTCGTTCTTCTAAACTGCCCGATTTCCGAGTTCCACTGCTTTCCACGGGAGACTTCTCAAGGGACTTCCGTCTCGCATCTTCATCCTCCGGACTCACTTTCCCTTTACATTGGCATGCCACTACGAAATAAAACACTGTGACGATCATCGTGGATCCTAACTTCATTCCTACTGCAGGGTAGCTACTGCAATACCATTCTATCGCCCATGGACTGCAAGACCAAATTCATACACAATTCATCCAGTCCTTAAATTTTTTCTTAAAAAAGCTGAGTCTTTGCGTGTCTCATAGTCTCATTTCTTACTCTGAGTAGTTTGTCATGCTCATCATAAGTGTAAATGAGGCGAGGATCATAATCACGTAGAATATCGTCCACGAGTATCTCACAGATATCCTCTCGTCATCCCAAACTTTGTGCTGCTGCACAGCTGAGCAGAACTGGTCTTCTTCGAAATCGGATAAGTGACGAGGAATTATGGGAATTGAGGGCTTCTTGGCCTTCCAGTACCAAACCCGGTCGAAAAGAACCGAAAGCGGGGCTTTCTTGGATCTCGGTCCGTGCCAGAACAAATAGTAAAGTAAGAATACAACTGCTAACAGCCCTTGTAAGCAGCCACTAGCCTTAAAGTAAGTGTCTCTGTTTCCGTCCTCGAGGTTCGTGAGTGATGCCTTGTACACGTTGTAATGAGGTCGAGCCGCAATATCTACAAACAAACCCAGACAGTTTTTTATCCTTCCACATACATCTATAATTCATTTTACTAATTACCTGGAGAGACACTTAATGCACCCCAGATTAATCCTTGTATGTACGCAATCAAAAACAGACTTCTGAGAATACTGGGATACTCCTTCGTCCTACACGCAGACCGAACTGTCACAGCAAAGACGCTAAAGGACAATATTATCCCGTACACGAAGATGAGCACGTGGATCCATGACGCTTCTCCTGTTGCTCCTAATTTTCAAGCAATTGGTTAATGAGTATAACTCTTATTCACTTCCTAATGTACACACTTACTTTCAGCACCGTACATGTCAACATTCAAGTGATTCTTAACCAAATAGAACGTTCCGATTGTCACAATGAGGAATAAATCGAAGAGAACAACTACAACCGTCACAAACCAGAAGAAGCAGTCGGCCCTGTAAAGTTCAAATTAGACATACAAATCCCTTCATCAAGCCTGAATGAAGACAAGTCCACAAATTTTTAAATTGCATTTACCAATCGCTTTTACTAGCTCTGTTGTTAGTGATGAACAACTCCACGATATCCAACAGCAGCGTCAGTTCAATAAAAGAGTAGATTAGCGAAGAACCAAGTCCCAGCCAACTCATCGTGTACTCAAAGACGCCTCCCACTTCCACCCGAATCGCTAGGAATGAAACCATAAGCAATCCAAAGAGCAGAAGGTATTTGTAAAACCAGAATCTGCAGAATACCAGACACCGCAATAAGGTCAAAAGTAGATTACAAGATTAATAGATTACTAGATTCTCTAGATTACATTTCTGCAAGTACTCACCCATGATGAATCTTCGCTCTCTGAGGACTACAACTCGTAGACTTGACTCCAATCATAATGAAGCAATTGACGAGAAGGAGGACTATGTAACTTAAAAATACTCTGTACACCATAAAGTAGCCTCCATGAGCAGCACAATCCCCCGTTATATTGTTTCTAACGTGTCTTGGAATCCAAACCTCGTCACCTTCATATTCTCCACAAGGAAAGAACTACAGCCAAGAACCATCGATAAGCTTTCAATTAACATTAGAACCATCTGTAAAAATGTCCAATGTTAATAATTACATGTCCAATCCGATCAACATTTTCGTTTTGCGGATATGGAATGATGAAGAAGCAACTGAGAAGCATCATGAATATAAGCATAAGGAGCCACATCATTTTAGTCGCAATGGACGCCAGCACAAATGGACGGACACACGTTCCCTTGCAGCAACACTTGCAACAACAACACATGAAATTCACCGGATGAGGTCCAAAAAAGCTCTGCAAAAATTCAACATCTCTTCTAAAGCTGTTCTGGCTGTTCATCGTGTAGAGTTTCAGAATCTTTTGCATATTTGAAGAGATAAGTACCCCGTAGATCCGATCGTGACATATGCATTGGAATATCGAAGCCCAACAAACACAACAGCAACCTCTGTTCTGATGAGGAGCTGCCGGTCTGCCTGTGCCGTAAGGCGGAGCATCGGTTGAGTGACGACCAGCTCTAGGCTCTCCTGCAACAGTTGTTGACGCTGCGTTCCAGAAGGAATGAAAAATAAAACCGAAGTTACTTTGTTACTTATGTTATCAAAGATCCAGAATGATCTATAATCTAGACTTATACCAAATGTCCTCCAAAACTTACCTGTTATGGAGCTTATCGACGACGAGCGCTTGGCTACGTAACCTTCCTGCTTAGGAAAACTCATTCTTCACTTCTTTATAGTAATATCTTCCTTTGCTTTATTCTGGAAACGGATAATTTAGTTCAATTCTTGTAGCAATCTTCAGGTTACTTGAGTATCATATTCATTTTGCTGGACACTCCAGTCCCCATTCCTCCGGCATAATTCCTGTACGACAGACTTTTTTATCATTTACTTATCCAAACAAATCAGCGTCAGGAACTTTGACAACGCTTCACCAAAAAAGTACCAGCAAGCTGTTGCAGGAACGTAGCATATTGCGTAGCATAAACACATAAACATCAACATATTGTAGAAAACAGCAATAGTAGATATAAGGACTTGGGAAACTTTGGATGACCCGAAACAAAATATAAAACATTATGGCTTCATTCCATTTCCATCTCAAGACATTCCGATTCCGAGGCTGTGCACTAATTTTAGTCCGAATGTTAGTTCCTGTCTTAAAACCTTAATAGCATTCAAAGGCTCTCCTCTGCACATCCATCCTCCTTCTGCCACACACCACCTGACCCCAGCAGTGACCACAAGTGACCTCGGCTCTCCAGTGATCCTCTCCGTCTCACATTGAACGACCACTGAAAGACACATTGTCGAAATGCGCGCTCAATTCAAATTGTTCCCAGGCTCATTCATCGTTCATCTCTCCACACAGCTTATTGTATCGCTGCACGTGCTGCAGTAAAATTCGTGCTTCTTGTTTAGGAGCACAGATTAATATTTACAGCTTTAATTGATAAGTGATTATCGATCGTTAATATCGCAAACATGGAGTATCTTCCCTCTCCCGAAGAAGGGGCACACCCTGCCACTGGAAAAATGTAAGTTACCCTTCCATCTACTCGATAAATCGATTCCAGTCGTGTGTTATCTCAATTCGCATATAGTATAATTTTGAAATTTTGATTATTTTAGTCTATGCTGTCAGTGCGGAACTCTTATCGAGCCCAACCCGGCCAACATGTGCGTCCCTTGCATTCGAACACAAGTGGATATCACTGAGGGAATTCCAAAGCAAGGAAGTCTCGGTTTCTGCAAGGGATGTGATAGGTATTAGCACTTACAGCACAGCCCAATTAAACATTTAAAGTTTTAAAGGTCACATTGTATTTACTTTTTTATTTTTATTAATTGCTGTCCAGGTATCTGCAACCACCAGCGCAGTGGCTTAAGTGTGCTCCGGAATCCCGAGAACTGCTTGCACTTTGCTTGAAGAAATTGAAAGGTCTGAGTAAAGTGCGTTTGATTGACGCTGGATTCATTTGGACGGAGCCGCATTCGAAGAGAGTGAAAGTTAAGTTGACAGTCCAGGCTGAAGTGTTGGGTGGTGCTGTACTTCAACAAGTCTTTACGGTGGAATTCACGCTGATGTCTCAGTTGTGTGATGATTGTCGAAGAGCTGATGCCAAAGATTACTGGAAAGCTTTGGTAAGCCTAAGAAGTTTATAAATCTAAATCTACTCGACCACAAGAAAATCGATTGATTGAAATAACTTCCTGAATTGAATCCCAATTAATTAATTAACAGGTTCAAGTGAGACAAAAGGCTGAGCACAAGAAAACTCTGTATTACTTGGAACAGTTGATCTTGAAATACAAAGCTCACAAGAGTACTAACGGTGTTAAGCCACATCACGGTATGTTAAATATGCTTTCAAACTCATTTAGTACTGAACAGAAAATTGAGCTGTATTTGTATTTAACAATAATTTTAATGTTTCTTTAGACGGACTAGATTTCTACTATCAAAATGAACAAGGAGCGAGAAAGATGGTTGAGTTTTTGAGTACCATGTTGCCTTGTCGGTATCAGCATTCGAAGAAGTTGATTTCGCATGATACACACAACAACACGTACAATTACAAGTTCACCTTCAGTGTGGAAATGGTTCCCATTTGCAAAGATTCCATTGTATGCCTCCCAACGAAAGTGGCTCATCAGCTGGGTGGAATTGGCCAGATTTGTATTGTCAGTAGAGTGACCAACGCAATCCATTTAATCGATCCTACTACCGCGCAAGTCGCTGAGCTAAGCGCCACCAATTTCTGGCGACAGCCTTTCGGAACAATCTGCTCCTGCAAGAAACTTATTGAATTTGTTGTGATGGATGTGGAGCCTATCGTCAAGCGGGCTAAATTCTGTGGGCAGGGAACCATTTCAAACAAAGTCAGCAATGATAATACAGATAAACTGTAAATTGAGAACAGCTAATTTTTGCTTAACTCATAATTTGTTTTTTATTTCAGCATATTCCAGCAGATGTTTATGTGGTGAAAGCGAATGCGATGGGAGACACTCCTGTTCACTGCAGAAGCCATTTAGGCCATTTGTTAAATACAGGAGACACTGTTCTTGGGTACGCTACAATAGTTTCAATTAATGGAAGTTTTACGACCTTGTCTTCTGTGTATAAATACTCTCCATTCAATAACTGAATGAGCTTTTAATCCCTGAACATTATTTTATGCAAAATCTAGATTCGACATGGGAAACACTAATGTTAATGATCCCAACTTCGACAAACTCAAAACTGACTCTATTCCTGACGTAATATTGGTTAAGAAATTCTATCCAGAGCAGAAGATAAAACGCCGATGGAAGTTGAGACATTTCTTCCCCAAAACGGATACGGATAGCGTGAATAAGTAAGTCTGAGATTTGTGTGTGAACTCCGGTGCTTGAGCTCGAAGTATTATAGATAACAAACCTTGCCTTACCACTGGGAAACATAATAATAGTTTTCAATCCATTTTCGCAGGGATTACGAAGATTTCTTACAAGACCTCGAAGAAGATCCTGCTTATCGCGAGGGAGTAAATATTTACAAAGACCAATCCAGAATGAGAAACGACACGGTAACCGACGATGATGGAGAAGCACCTAAAATCAGCCTTGAGGAAATGTTGGATGATTTGACGCTGAGTGAAGCTGAAGGTGATCCTGCGGAATGGGTTGACATGGATGACGACGCAGAATGATAATACGAATTTCTGAATGTAAACACACCTTCATACTTCTATTGAAAATAGACAATTACATTTGATTTTGCCTTTCAGAATTTATTATTGTTCGCAATAAAGTAATGAATATTTGTTAAACTAATCAGAACGAGTTTATTCAACATCCAATTAATTAGCAGTCACATTACATTGCATGGATGCTGGTTGCCAGAATTAACTGATAGTTGCTGCAAAGGAGTCTCAACTCCCGAGTCTGGACTTCTACACAATCTTCACGAACTCCCACGATAGGTACCTTCCAAAACACTATAGGATTACTTGAACTTGCATAAGCACACGTAATAACGACTGAATCATGAAGATACGGACATCTTTTGAAGCAACAACAAAATTCAAACATCAACTACAGCATCAAATAATCACAAAAAAACAGAATCCATCTCGGGCATCTCGTTCCAAGTGAAATTAAGATGTGTCAGAGAGTAGAGAGTCTACATTGAAGAGGGACGAAGAGCTTTCAATTCCCCGAAAACTCCGTTCTTCCTTTCTCTCTTTTTTCGTTCTTCTTCTGAATACTTCAACAATAACTGACATCCTCATTTTAAAATGCGTAGTCCATTGCTGTGCAACATCCAATTAGGCAATCAGCTAATCATTCTCATACACTTCAGAGACTTCAGACAGAAAAACTCGAGCTCCATTCTCAATCCTCCATGATTACTTACGCACATCCAAAAGTTTATTCCACGAATCCCCAGCCCCAAAAAGTAGACACAACAACAACCTGCGATCAGCTTAAATAAAAATGTCCAGGAGGAGAGAAGAAGCTTTTACCTGATTGATTCGAAAGTAGGTTAAGCCAATCTATTTATAGGGCGTCTGGGCAAACACGGATCATTTCCTATTGACACATCATCTCTCTATTATTAAAACAAATGTAGCTTCCTTTCCTCCGCGAGGACACGAAATCGTTGACATCATCTCCCTCAGCCCTCAACCACATCCAACTTTCTCCTCCAACTCCAACACACATTGCTTTCCCATCAAACACACTTTAGTAATCACATCCACACACACACATGATAATGAAGTGATTGTGGGGGTGGAATCCAACCTTCCCAACCTGAAAACACATCTCAGCAATCTTCTTCTAAAATAAATTGAAGCCTTGACTTTCCCTTCATCCCAACTATTACCATATAATAATATTCCCTCCACAGATTACTACATTGTTTCTCTATACCTCTTTGATCTATAAATGTCACGGCTCCAAGCTCTAACCTTTTCCCTTCCCATCCTCCCACTTCTTTGTCAAGAAAACACAATCTTCCACTTGCTAAAACGCTCAAGAAGTCTTCTCATTATGATGGGTCCCTGAGACAGGCTGACATTTCCCTTCCCAAAGCATCACAAATACTAAAGAACTAAAGACTAAACGCCCAATAACAAAAGAACAATACACACACCTTCTCGACCTCTCAACTCTCTCAACGTCTCAACCCACAAGTATATAGTAATTCCACCTGAAAACAATGTTGTTGCTTAATCGTGGAAACTTCAATCTCCTCATCTCAAGTCTCAAGACATTTTGTGTCTCTAAATATAGAACCACAATCCACTGTGGATTTCTTGAAGAAGCCGTGAAAGGTCCCACTTTCCTCAAGCAACCTTTTCTCTCCTTCATCATCTCTCTGTCTCTGTCTCTTTTTCCTTTCCACTCTCTCAGAGTGAAATCCATTAATTAATGTTCCTAATTTCCTAACCCATAGGAGCTCACCTCTCTCTCTCTGTCTCTCTCTACTTGCAGTATTTGCACACACCTGTTTTCCTATTGCGTCACTGGGATCACAAACCTTAAGCTTCCGAAAGACTTGACACGCTTTCCCTAACCTCAACTTTCTCCCCATCCACCAGGGACACAAGACTCAACTACAACTCCATTTCTCTCCTACAAACTCCAAACTCAGTTCCACAATCGATTCCCTTATTTCTTATCCTTCTCAAGAGAGTCTTATACAGTCTTAGAAGACGATGTGATGTGTGCAACAAGTTGGTCGCTCTCCACTCAACTCTCACAATCCCCGAGGGTCTCATACGAAACTCCAAAGTCCAAAGAAACTCTCTCTCTCTCTCTCTCTCTCGTGGAGATACCAAATTCCCCTACAAATTGAGATTTATCCTCTTGCACTTTACTACAACTTACACCACTTGAACATCACAACCTTCTCCCAAGGTTACACCCTATCCACGTTCCAACAACAGGTTTCTTTTACTCACAACCTTACAACTTTCTCCAATCTACCTACACAGTACTACACACTTCCACTTTACTTTTAGAACCCCAGCCTACAACCTACAACCTACAACCTACAACCTACGTTTCGTTCCTACTCAAAAGAGAAAGTAATAAATAAGCAGTACAAGCCTTTGCTTGAAATTACACAAGAATTAATTGGAATCCATTTACATCTCGTTGTCACACGAAAGTTGGAACGTAATAGTTTAAAATGACAAAATATGAGACACAGTAAAGTGAGGCTCATCGTTGCGCGACCTCACTCTCCAAAATGCTTTCTTCCTTCTTCCACTTCGTCCTGAAGGAGAGACACACAACGAGCTGGAATAGCTGGAATAGCTGTGAAGGATGTCGGATGTGTGTGTGACAGTAAAGATGTGAAGATGTGTCGGAATCGATCTTCTCACTTTCCCTGCCCCTCCAATTTCATTTCTACTTTCTGCATTTAAATACCCAGTCAATTTCCACCTGCTACGTCAGTCGCGATAATTCACAACTTGCTTCATCATTCTTCCTTCTTCATTCCTTCAAGTCTTATCATCCCATCAGCAAGCAGACTCTTCCCTCGACAGAATCCTGAATCTCTCATCGTATATTCTAAGCAACTCATCTGCCGCAACCAAAAGCCTCACAAAACTTCCGTAATTACACGCAACCCGTAAGTATCTTCTTCATTTACAAATAGTTTCATTCCAGGTTAATTATAATTTATAATCAACGCTATGCAGCACCACCACTGCTGCTCCCAAAACTAATCTCTTGCATGGATACTACTCATCTCATATTTCATGGAGGCTTTTCATACCAAAGAATCCAATTAATACGTTAAATATTGATACTGTCTCACCGTCTGGTTACGCAGCCACAGGTTTCATACATACAGAACATTCGTGTCCGTGTCTTTGACTGTCTTCCTATCACAAAAACTCAATAGGCTTTTCTAAGTAATCTCATCTTTGTTGTTGAGTATCCAAGATATCCAATGTCTGAATGTCTCACACTTAAATCCCTTCTTTAACTTCTTTTCATATCTCCTCCACCTGAACAGACTGAAGAGATGAGTCTACATCTGATTTCCCAAAATGAATTTACACACTCTCACGCTTCACCTTTTTACCAATTCACCGACGTTTCATCTCTCAATTTTGTGTGGATTTTTTTCAAAAAAGCAAATCCCATTATGGACAGTCTTCCACTTCGACACGATCTTCATCTTCACCCTTCTTTAGTTTACCTCAGGTATTACAAAAGACACAAAGATACTTCTGTAAAACTCATTGAGATCCCTTCATGCGTCATCAAAAGCACTAAAGCACTTCGTAAGGACCAATAAGGTTACTCCTGAACTCTACACAATCTCCTAACTCTCTCTTTCATCTTCTAAACCTTATTTCTCCAAGTACAAATGGGTCTCCACAGTTTCTGTGTAGCCTCTCCTTTCTCTGAGATGATGATAATCCCAACGCCACATACTTTCCCCACTTGCTCCACACTCCACAGGTGACAGGTGAAGGGAAAGTGACTTTGGCTTGGAGACTTTCTACCTTTCGCCTGTTGACTCTCTCTCTCTTTCAATTATTCACCTTTAGTTCCCCATTCTTCCTATTAAACCTACAGGAGTAAACACTCTCATTCGTTACCACTCCTCACCTTGAGGGAATTGAGAGATCCATTTGCATTTCTGCACCAACAGTCCTATCCTCTAGCATCTCCATTTAAAACTTGTTAGGTATTAATGTAATCATCCATTATCCATCACCTAATAGAACGAAGATGGGAGTGTGTGGGGAGCAGGGAATTCATTAATCTCTCCTCCGTATTCCGTTATTCCATATTGATCGTGCAACCACTGAAGCTGCTGCTGCTCCTTCAGTAGGTCGCAGTTAATTGAATAAATCAGCGAATCAGCCTGCATCATCATCCCAACGGATGGAATTTAAATCCTCCTCGGCTCATATCATCCCACCAGCCTCCCAAAGTAGTAGTAATCCTTCTCGTTGCTTACTCCATCGGAAAAAGTTGCATCCCACCAAAAACACATTCTTCCCCGAAAGATCCGAAAGATCCAAAAGATCCGGAAGATCCCAAATGTAAGCTGAGAGTTTTCTCCTCGCTTTCCCTAAAAGCACAAAGCTACACACAAGCATACACACGTTGTTACGAATACTTCGTGTCCAAATAATAATCCTTTATTGCTGTCTTCTTTCTCTCCACAAATTCTACCTACACACACACACTTTCACTCGATCTCTTCTCAATCAGCCATGCAGCCATCTTTCATAATTTCCTTTCGTGTTTCTTTCCAATCTCGCAGTCATTTCCTAACAGAAACCACCTTGTTATTATCTCATTTCTTCTACAGTAATTAAATTAACTACTTCCTTAGCACAAAACAATCTTTCATCCTGCCTACCTGCTTTTTAATTAGTTTGATGTGGCTTATTCTTCCAATTCCCATTCACTTACAGAAATATATAATCAATGCTTAACTCATTTCTCGGGTACTTTATTATCGTTCACTCATTACGGTTATTAAAATCACACCTTAAAAGCACAGTGAATGTGATTTAGTGTGATGCGATGTGATTTGTGTGAGCAAATCACAAATCACACATAGAAGTCACGGATGGGAAATCACAGGAACAACGCGATCACCTCTACAATTTTAAGTAAAATCATGTCTTCAGAAGAAACTGGCGTAATTAGTTTATCCTTGATCTGCCCATTCTATATTCTATTCAGTTAATTACACGTGCCTTTCACTTCAAGATAAAGCCTTGGAATTGGAATAGCTTTCAAGAAATCCACTGCATATGCATGAGGAACAAACTGATGAGACACACAACCTGAAATGGCTTTCTACTTTCCTCAGTCAGAGCCACCAGAAACCAAAGCACCAAATACTAACCAACACTCTTTCACTCAACATTTCCTTGTCTTGTCACCCACAGAGCCAACATTTCCACGAGGAAGTGACTCTCCGTGTGTGTGTAAATAAAATCAAACCGTGAAATACAAGCCACACACATATCATTCATTCCGCTGGAAGGAAATGAAAAATACATTTTCATGCTCAGATTAATACATTCCTAGTTTGTGAGCGAAACACGAACGCTCTTTGACATCTCTACTCAACTGAAAAGCCTGACCTGTTTCTCTTTAACACGAAACTTCAAAGACTTTCTCCCTACAACTACAACTACAACGTCAACTTCACTTTGCTACCTTCACTTGTCTCCTTCCATTGTGAATTTCATGTTTGTTCCTTCCAATCTACACAAACGACGAGTACACTACACAACCAAAGCTTCCACCAGCTTTCCACCCCGTCAAATTCCACGGGTGGCTGTGTGAAAGGAAATGAATCCACCTACTTTCCCCCAGTTTCCTCTCTCTCTTTCATCCGATAAAAGAATTACAACGGAAATCAAGGCACACACACACGCACACATAAATATACACAAACCACTACTGCCACTACATACATACATATACGCTTAAGAGATTTCCTTACTTGTGGAATCGACGTACAAACACACAAGCATATCACATCAATATCGGTAAGTAAAGATCTGAGGAGTAGCGACAGCGACTGAATTATTCTGAAACGAGATACCCAAAAGGTTTGGTTGCAAAATACTTAAGAGCACAAAGAAAGGGAGGCTGACAAAGCCCGTCGAATTAGTTCGTTCAGTTGGAAAGAAAGGTAGTTTTTCAACTTCAAAGGACGGAGAAAGTAGTCAGTGGGAGATCGTTCCGTATGGGCGACACGAGAAAGCTATCACCATCAAATCTTGACTATCTTGACAGCACCCATGCTATGCTGCTTTCCACTCAACTACCTGCCACCACAGTATGCCTACCTGCTACCTCCAATCCATTCCAACAACATCATACGAATCACATTTATTTCAAACTTTTAATCATTACTCCGTCCTTCCTTGTTTTCAAATTTCCAACTCAACGGGAATCCAAGTCTAAAGGCACAAAATAAATACGACGCTACGGAGAAAACACAAAACAATCATCCTCCCAACTTTATTGCATTTCACTTCAACTCAATAACATCTAAAATTATTATAATATGACTACGTCAATTACACACGCACGTCATGTAGATCAACAGATCCAATACAACTTTTATTCCATAACTCCTAAACTACTTAAATCTACTTCAACTTGATTTGATTACTTTGAAGCTCCTTACTGCTTCCTTTTAAAATCCCACTTTCCAACTTTCCCAAATTCCCAACATCCAACCTTTCTTCCTGCGCGTATTTTCCTATTTTCAGTACTTTGCAAAATTCAAAATCACTTCCTCATTCACCCGTGTTTACCAAAGAACGCACACAGCTCAGAATATCTTATTAGGCAACTCACGATCAAGTTAAACATTTCGAAGGCTTCCTTAAGAAGAGGGAAATGATTATTTTGGGAAATGAATTCCTCTCTTTCGAGCTTTCCCCTTTCCTCTCTCTCTCTCCGTGCTTATCTCATCTCTCACATTATTATTATTCCTTAAGAACTTCGACCTTCACAAACACGTATCATTGCTCAGGTTTCCTCCAAAATTAAACCTTCTTCCTCGTGTGTGTTCTATAAGTTCTACAAGTTCTACAAGTTCTACAATTTCTACAAGTTCTACTCACTCACAAGTCATTTCATTTGAAAAGGTAAACACTTCTACTGAGCCACACTGGCCATTTCATTCTCCACAGGTATTTCATATTTGCGAGAGAAGAACTCAATAAGAAAGTAAATCATCTTGAATGATCTCATAGAGAAGATCCTATGAGCTCCATTCCCTCCCGTTATAACCTTTCTTAACTTTCCTCTCCGTCTCTCTCTCTCTCTCCACCTAAAGAAAAGCTTTGAAGTAAATCTCACCACTCACCATGAAAAGTTTCTCAGAGTTGCATCTGCAAAAGAGAAAGTAAGGAGATTACTTCTGAGCTGTGATGGGATGTGTGTGAGTTTCTATCTTTCCAAATGGTGGGAGACTGTTGCTCAGAGAGGAAGAAGAAGAAGAAGAATAAGACGCTAAAGAAGAAGAAGAAGAAGAAGAAGCAAGACGGCCATCGGTCTTCCTTTCCACCCTATTTCATTATTAATTTATAAGGAGTCCCAACTTTCTCCCATCCCATCGCAATCACACGTCCCTCACTTTCTCCAGACTTTCCCACAAAGAGTCTCCAATGATCAAAGACACTTGCATCTTCATCATCTTCATCATCTTCATTGTGAGGGTTGTCAGGTTCCACTCCTCACCGCAGTTCCCTACTAATTCCCTCCTTCCCTTCGCATCGCCTCCTCGAAACTAACTCACCTTTTTTAGTACTTCATACTTACTATCTCAAGACACTAAAAAAGAAACCTGATTCCCTACTTATTATACCTGAACAGCTTCACATAAAACATAAAGTGAAAGTAAGTCACCAGCCTCCTCCGACCCAATACGTCCACTCCCCTATTATATAACAAGGACCCTCAAAAATAACCACAGATAGAATAACAACAATAATAATAACACTACACCTTCAGTTTCCAACTTCAAACAAACTATATACACAGGAATGGGAAACACAAATTCCAATCTCATCTCATTTTAGTGGTTTCATCTTATCAAAACGCACGTCCATTTCCAAATACAATTCACATTAGATCTGCGTGTCATCTCTCATCACTCGGTCTGCCGTCGGTTTCGGTGTCTATAGTCTATAGTCCTTCCTTCCATGCTAATACTACGCTATGAGTCTAAAATCTAAATAACATTGGGCAAAACTCAAGCCTATCATTTCCCAACTGCAGCAGAGGAGAAAGCACAAAAGGAGCTGCTGCTGCTGCTGCTGCATTCAAAAAGAGACAGCAGCAAAGGATGAAAGTATGCGAGGCATGCATAAATATAAATTCCAAATTCCATGCCAAAAGGCTGCGATCTAAACAAACTCAGCCTCAGTCGGTTAAGCAGGGAAATGTCTACACAGAACTACCGAACTCAAAACTACACCAAAGCTCGAAGATTATGAGGAACACCCGGGAACTTATCATCTCTGTCCCTTCGATCAGCTTCCACTTTCTCTCTCTCATCTCTCTTCCTTTCCTCTGTGTTACCGTTCTTACGGTTATCTTCCTTTGTGACAATCTATACTCTTACTACGATACTCTTCGGTCTTGATTCTTGAGTCTTGTGGCTTCTCTACTCTTTCATCCTGTTTACCTCATCCTTCTAATCACAATCTCTCTCTCTCTCTAAGTTATATACTTTGTGTCAAACCACAACCAACACTCTCTCATCCCATTCCTCATACTTTATTACTTTCACAGAGTGACTAACTGACGTCCCTGCTTCATCCCTCCTTCACCACAAAGTACAAATACAAGTTGGTTCGTAAAAACACTAAAAACCAGGGAACCACTTGTACCCAGTCCACAAACAGGCACAAAAAGAACTAAAAGACAAGAACCCCCTAAATCAGAATTGGCTGCCTACTAAATCTCCCTCCTTCCTTCCTCGTACCTCCTTATTCTGAGTGGAGAGAAAGACACAAACCAAAGAAACTGTCTTACTACACAAGAGAAAGTCAGAGAAAGAAACTTCAAATTCTATACACCGTATAATTCCGCACTCATCCTTTCGTCAAAACTTTCTCCGTAATATTCTTAAAGCACAACTTTCCTTCAAGAGTGAAAGATACTTAAATTGATGTATTTTGGGGAATAGAGCCCTATGTATACTATATACACACACATCTAATACTGTATAATGTGTTATTACATTTATACCATACATATACTATATATCTACCTGAGGGAGACTCATCCCTCCATAAGTGAGTTTCTTCCACAGACACACACACAGGCTTAACCTGAAGCATAAAGGAGATAGATAGTCCAGGACATATAGTTTGTA
Organism: Isotomurus palustris; assembly: GCA_034696625.1. Lineage (NCBI taxonomy): Eukaryota > Metazoa > Arthropoda > Collembola > Entomobryomorpha > Isotomidae > Isotomurus > Isotomurus palustris. The sequence goes on along the minus strand of JAQGAD010001024.1, from coordinate 9,294 downwards.
CGTAGGTTTACGTATGATTTAGATCTACGTGAGGATCTGCTTACCTGGTGAAAGCTGCTGTTCCCTTGATAGTCTCTCACTCTGGCAAAGAATACCTAAGTAAAGTTCATATATATGTTGGGAAGGAAGGAAGGAAGGAAGGAAAAGAAGACCCGGAGTAAGTAAGTAAGTAAGTAGAGACGGAGGTCGATATATGTTCGATTGGAAAGACAAGCGCACAGGTGGTTTGCCCGTATGCAAAAGGAAAGGAAGCAAAGGTAGGTTCACAGGATTTGGAGAAAGTAATGGAGCAACACCAAGTGTACGTAGTTAGGTAGGTAGGTAGGAAGGTAGGACTGTGGCAGGTAGTTTCTTGTGGGAGTAGGTATAAAGTCCATCCATCTACTCTACTCTTTACACATCGTATAGTCTTCAGACTCTGTAATTCATGTCTTGCGAATCCAACCACCAGTTGATCTCCATATAAACTCCACAAAACTCGTCGTCTTCCTTCCTATACTTTCACTTCACACAACTCACTAGTGAACATATCTACAACAAATGTCTTTCTCCGTGGTAGCTCCATAGTTCTGTGGTGTGTTCCATCGCGACTTTCTCCCCACTCTCTCTCATCTCCTCCTCTAAACTTACACAAAGTATGACACAGTTTGTGAGCAGCATATTTCAGAACTCTGATCTTCCCACTTTCATCCCGAGTATGCCAACAGCAACAGCAACAGCAACAGCCTTAGCCACGTTCAAAGTCCCTTCAGTTCGTCTCCATCCAGCGATATCTTAATCACATTGTCCACAGCCAACATTCATCTCCCTGCTACACGCAAGTATACACATAAAACCATCCAATCATCCCTTCTACTTCATCCCATTCAATTCAATCATAATTCCCCTTTGTTCTCAACTCTCACAGAGGATCTTCTCGTCATTTCTCAACGAAACTGACACCTCTTCTTTCACCCAACCAACCAACCAAGTTTCAATCTCTGTGCACCAAAATAAATATACACACACATCCCATAAACCTAATTCAATTTAAATTCACTTTCAAGCTCCACGAATAACTCCACAGTGTGTGTGTAAAGTGCGTATGAACAACAAAAGAAATACAAGCAGAATGGCTTGAACCAGTTCAGTCTCTCTTTATACTCTTAATCTTTAGCATTCTTAGCCCACCAAATTTTCCTTTCTTATTAGTATTCAGTCGTTTCTTCGTTCCCTTTTCCAATATCATCAAATTATACACAAAAAGATCCTCTCCAAATTACACTTTCCCCTTTTCCTTTCTTCCCGAACTTTCTCTCTCTGAAAGTCAAAAGAAATCAAAACACAAATCTTTAGATTCCATTACACAAATTCGGAGAAACGGGAAAAGTAGTTATTCGATCGAATGTTTCTTTTCCAAGCCAAGCCAAAGAATACATTCACAGTGTGTGTGTGTGTGTGTGTGTGTGTGTGTGTGTGTCACCACCGTCTCACACAACATCTCCAGGCCTTTTCCTCCATCATAAAGAGTCCCACATATGCTTTCCTCCACCTTTCCTTCCATCTCCTCCAGAATTCTGATGGGAATTTGATTGTGTGTCTAGCGCAGGCAAAAGGACATGTTAAATAAAGACTAGAGAGTTAGAAACGGATAAAATATAAAAGTAACGGAGAGAGGAGAGAAATCGGTGTGACGATAAATGCCAATCTGAGGAGAGAAAGTTTCTGCTTCGATTGCACATTACTTTGTCTACAAGTCTACAAGTCTACAAGTCTACATCGACAGTCGGTTGATTCCACGCTCCTGACTGTGGAATTCACGACCTACAAAACCACCTTCATTCATTCCACTTCCTTGTCAGTTGAGATTTCTTCAACTTCTTTCACTCTAAGGAGATTCCCTTCCACTCCATTACTTCCACTTGATTGCCAACCTAAACTGCTCCACCACCACACAACTACATTTACTATCAACTATCTATACATCCCAATCCCGTTCTTCTTCTTTACTACATCTCCATTCCTCCATCCTTTTCGTGACTTTTACAACCACCACGTACGTACCCCCCATCAAACTCAAAACTCACCCATATAGTTCATCTTTATCCATCCTTCCTTACTTATATATATTTAACCTACATTCTTCGTTCCTGGTGGGACACCGAATTCTGATTCATACTCACCCAGTAAATCTGTAAAACACATTCAAAGTGATGTTCACCAGTGACTTTCTCCTCCTGGAATCTCTACAAATTGTGTACGAGTTTCCACCAACTCCAAAAAAGACAACCACAGTAAAAAGAACAATTCCCAAGTTCCCAAAAGAACTCTCACACAAAGTTATGTGATTGCGACGTCTCCTCGCGACGTTTTGCATATCAAAATAAACCATAAAATATTTTTTACAAAGAGAAACACCTATATACTTTCTACCTAACAAGACATAATAATAAAGAGATAACTAACTAAAGAGTATACATAGACAATAAGGATGAATTTCAACATGAGACGAGTGTCTCTCGCGTCAGGACACGCCGTGGACAAAGGCACAGATTACGATCATCACGAGGTAGACAATGTCCGAGTAAGTTCTTCTTCTTCTTAAATCTTAACCCTTATTTGCAGCAACAGCAACTTTTATTGATTGTGATTGTGAGCCAGATGGCCAGATGGTCCTTAGTCACTCCGCTGACTTCTCTTTCTCTGCCCACTTAAGACAATTTCATTCCACCTGTACACTCGCATAAAAACTGAAGGAGCACCTAAATCCCACGAAATTTATTCAATTACTCTTGTCAAATGTTCACCAGCAGCATTGTACTTTGTACTGTAGACTGTAGGCTTGTACTTGTAGGTTTAGTATTTCCCTTGAGACAGCAACCACCAAACCAACCAACAGAGTCAGCAGCAACAGCAACAGCAGCTCTTGTTCCCAACTATAAAAAGGCAACCAAATCGCCATAGTCTTATGCAGTCTTTCGCCAAACTTACTTCATTCGACATTCCCCAAATTGTTTCATTTTCTACGCGGATTTATTGTCCCCTTTTACTGCCACAATTTCCAAACTTCCAGCGATCACCAACTGTTCCAACAGCTCGAAAGTGCCAACTATTCCAAAACCCAATTTGCCACGTATCTTTCCTTCATTAATGTGTTTTCCCATTTATATAAAACTGAACAGAACTTCATACTTCATACTCCATTCATTACACACCTTTAATAATAAAATAACAGTCTCAAGTTCAAAAACTTTCATCTCCTCACTCATCGTAAAATAATACTCGTCTTCTCCATCACTTCGTCGACTCTCTTTAACTGAGTAAGTTATAATTCCATTTGCACGCAGACACAAAAGAGACAAAAGAGAGTGTCGCTGCATCGCGCATCGACAGGAAGGTGGATAGGAAATCATACTAAACAAATAATGACACGGAAGGGGAAAGCTAAAATGTTTTTCCAATTTGGAATTTCGGAGTTATTACATTGTAGTAAAAGGTAGAAAGCCAGTGATGATGGTGGTGCACTCGACTTTCACCATCGCCCATTCAATTTACTGTCTCTCAATGAACGAGGTGGAGTCTCCTGTCTCCGCAAAGTCCGTATGAGACATCCTTTAATTAGTTTATGGACTCTAACGCAATCGTGTGGTTGAGAAAGCACTCATTTCCCATTAACAAAATTGCTCACAACTTATTTAAACACAACAGCTACACAGTTCCCTTCACAAGCTCCATTAAACACTGAAACAAAAGCTTCAAATGTCCTTAAAACAAAGTTTCCTAAGCCTCTTACCTAACTAACTTTAAACTAACTAACCGCATTTTCACCTTCTCCTTCAAAAAATTACGAAATCATTAAAAACTATACGAACCACCGCAACCGCTTCCCTTAAATTAAATTCACTTTAACTGGGTTTAACTTCATTCTCCCCAATTTAAATAAATCTAACCTCTAACAAACAATGCTTTCTTTTTTACTTTTTTACTCCCCTTTATTTCTTATTTACAAAGGATGCTGTAAAGTTTAAGATAGTTTATCATTCTTGTGTGTGTGTCATCCTTGAAGCTTAGTCATCCATTTACTAAAAAGAGAGACAGGCTCAAGGACTTGTATCTCCTTACACACATCACACAGACAGAGGGAAGGGACATAGACTTGCAAAATAAATAAATATCCCTCGGAGAAAGTTGGGAATGAACGAATGAAAGCTGTCTCCCCATCCGGAGTAAGTTCATTCAATTCCACCAAAGAATACGGAGAAAGCAGACCGTGAAAGTCGAAAGTTTTGAAAGCGGAAAGCCACCAAAAGTAAACTTGAGTGCACTTAGCTGATAAATACCATTGTGTTCCCATATACTCTCCCTCTCTATCTCCTATCAGGAAATACACTCGATAAACCTCCTCCTTTGTACTTCTCCTTTCTCCCAGCCTCCGTTCAATTTTATCCAACCGTTTAACTTAATGTTTATTCAATGTAAACGTAAACTCCTTCCTTAATCCAATACAGCTTAGATTGACCCAACAAATTGTGCGTAAATCTCGCTACAAAACTTCCTACAAAACACCTTCCCTCCTGCACTTTGATTACTTTGATTAATTTACTCCTCACACAAACTTCCCATCTCTCAATCTCATTAAACTCATCTCATCTCCTCCACATAATCATTTTAATTATTATTCCACACACTTAATTACTATTAGTTCAGCCTTCGATACACCAAAGCCTACAGCAAACTTCGTCCCACAGAAAAACTTCAAGAACAAGTGGGAGTCTCGTTAGGCAAAATCAAAACTTTATCGTCCTACACACAAACTCCCTCTCAACTCTCAACATTAGCTTTGCTTTCTCTCCAACATTACACAAATCTCAAGAAATATGAAAGCAGCCTCCGTCTCATTCCTCTTGGCTCTCAATTTCCACATGAATTTTGATTCCACCAAACTAAATAGTCACAGGAAACAACAACCAACAACCAATCTCCTAAACTACGAGCCTGTCTCTATTTCTGTCCCCACCAAATGCATCTCAATCTCGCAGTGAATGAATCGCTTCATCTCCCACGCTACTTAATGGCCATCCGTCTGAACTTCCGAAATTCCTCATTCATTTAATTCTCATTTGGGAAAGTCTGGTGGGACGTGGGAGGACACATTCTTCTTCGTATTCCTTAAAAGGAAAGATTCCTTCACCACACATACGCCCAACAAAATTATAATTACTAGAACATCGCATCAGGAGAGAAGGTCTCAAGGTCTTAAGAGAAATGTGCAACAGTCTTTGAGTGAGTCTTTCATCATTTCTACTGAATTGGTTTATCTCAATTTCAACCTTATCTCTTCTCACTCTACTCTTCCTCACTACAAACACAAACTACAAACTACAAACTCTCCCAAACATCTTTGATGTCTCCTCTAAACTACTTTCAGTATTCCACAGACCTTCCTCAAGTCGCATTGTCTCCTTCCTTTCACACTCAATTTATTCTCTCCGTGCATCTCGTCCTCGCCATATTTCATATTCACTCTCGACTCTCATCCGCCCACACCAATAAGGGTTTTCATGTCAGTCCGAAATCCTAAACTCCGTTGGGTAAAAACGTAAAAAGTGACACTTGAAATGTCATTAAATCTTCCAAAATCAGTCGACTTCAATTCTGCTGTAAGCCTGCATAAACGTGCTAATTGTTTTCTTTTCCTGTAACAGATCGCAGGACCAAGTCGTGGAGACTTCAGGCGATTGTCTCAGTTCTCGAAGGGCGGAGGGTACGGAGGTCCTGGAGGGGGGTACAATCCGAGGTATCTCTCACGGGGAGGAACATCCCGACACCCCCATTCCTACTCTTTGCAGTGAGACTAACACAAGTGCCTTCAATTACTTCTTTCTTCTGTCTCTCTCTCTCTCTCTTTTCTGCTTCATCTTTCTCTGCTTTCTTTCAACCTGTTATTCTTACTCCCTCATCATCATCATCAGGTGAATAGAAATACAATTTATTCTAACAACTCCCCATTATCTCCCAGCCACTCAATCGATTTAAACCACAAGACTGGTGCTACTCCTGCTGCTGCAATTGACTAAAAACTAAAAAGCCCAAAAGTGAGTCAGTGGAAATCCAATTCCAGGTACAAAATATATAAAACTAGCAATGTTATATGCAATAGTTGTGCTGGGCTAATCTTCCCTTGGAGAGAGTGGAAAGACAAACCTACAAATATAGTACACACGTAGGGAGCTGAGCTCAGTCCACTGAGGGTTGATCCAGCTCAGATTTTCAATAACTCAGGTTCACTCATCTTTCTTTCGTGCTGAACAGAATCAAAAACAGATTCACCTGTTCACCTGATGTTGTTCACCATTGTTCAGCCTTTGCCTTATTAGTTCTCTCTCTCTCCGTAGCATATAAGCGTAGCATCAGAGATCAAGTGAAAGCTTCTCACGAAACACCAAACCAAATTATGTCCCATGAGGACCAAACACTCCTCCAGTCTTCTTTTATCCTCACCAAAACTTCCGCAGGGCATTTTCCACACAAATTCAATCCCATCGGAAAACCACACAAACACACACACACACACACACACACACACATATTTTCACACTGTTGCTGACCCAATCAACACAAACCAACAACCAACAACCAAAATTAACCATGTGTAATTCTTCATAAGCCCACGCGCATCAGCTTCCGTCTTTCTCTCTTTAAATACTAATTTCCAAAGAGAAGAATCAGGTCACGACAAAATAATGAAAATACTACAAATAAATCTCCTTGTACTTGTACAACAATACGAAGAGAAAGTTTCACAGAACGGGATTTATTTTTATTATATATTAATATATTATGCGTTGGCTGTAATAATAACCCTTGTGGGGAAATTGATATTGGAATAAGATTGGAGGAACCGATTTACTTACTTACGTCACTCCTTCCTCAATAACTAAGTTCCCCCTTAAGTGTTTACCCCATTTCATCTTGAGTCTTGAGCCAACCAAGGTTATTCCATTTCTTTCCTTTCAACTTCACAAATCCAATAAAAGAATAATAACCTGTTGCGACATACCAAATAAGAATAAGTAGTTTCTATCTTTCTATTTGTGTACTTCCAAGGAGTTGTGGTTTCTTCCTCTAAATCTTAATCTATAGATTCGTTAGATTCTCCCAAATCCTATTCCTATTATTCGAGGTTTCCTTTTTAAAAAAAAGATTACACAGAACTCCTCTTAGAATTTTCTGGAAGACAAAAATCACTTTCACCGGATACGGCTTTATTTCTTTTCCTGCTGTTCCCAATTCCTCCCGCATCATTTTTCTCACTCTTTAAAGTACTTGATAGCATTATTGCATTTCATTTTGCATAGAATTCCACTCAATATTATACACACGCACAAATAGTTCTATAGACATGTTACGCACAAAAATATCAAGCCAATTAAAACTCAATCATCTAACGAAAGTTCTATTTGAAACGAAGCCACAATTAACTTGCGTAGTATAGATTAGCTTTTCATATTTACCCCACAGAGTACAAAGTACTCCCATCATTTGCTTTAAATCGAAATCGCCTTGCTTATCCACCCGTGCGAATATGATGAGACACACGAAGCCCAGTAACGAAGGTTCATATCATCACATCATGTGAGTGTTTGCCTAGAGAATCTCGAAGTGAACTCGAAGGTCTTCGTGGAACGGTGGAAACATCAAAGGCCAGCCAAAAGGCCGGTTTCACAGTCAACAGGGCAGACTCCCTGTTTTTGACACTCCTCTGAAGTGAAACGGCTCAAGCAGCGATTAGATATTTTGCTTCAAAAGATCACAAACAATCCTTCATCCTCTTTCTTGTTACGAAACTAACCTCAATCTCCACTCATCCAAGTTTTGCGTCTGTCCATCAACTTGCAAATTTACGAAACTTCATCCACACACCACACACACACACACACAAACACACACAGCAATAAAAAACATGCTTCTACATTAGTAACACACAAGACATCTTGAGAGAGCAGTCCACATTTAAAAAGTCCTTTGAATTTGACCTCCATTCCTTCACTTTCTCCCTTCTTATCACATCCAATCGAAAGATCCCAGACAAAACTAATTTTTGTGTTTCACTCGATCTCCTCATCCCTGTCATGTATTTTTCTTTAGCTTATCAGTCCAGCTTCCCGTACAATTCTCCTAATGAAGTAAAGATAAGAAAGAAAGCGAGCAAAAGTCAAATCAACTATTTGCTTTCCCTTCATCACCAACTTCACTACCAACTCACAATATTTTCTTGAGTCTTCTCTCTCCAAGGGGGAATTTATTGGGTGCTTGTTAAGGACAAAAATAAGAAAACCTTGCGCGATCTCCTTTAATTCGCTCGTCTGTCACTGACAAAACTTCCTATTCATTTCCGATTCTTATTTCCTACCCAGTCGGTGTCTTTTTCGAGTTTTGACTATTCTGACTGATCTCCTACCTTCCTCCCTCCTTACACGTGTAGGTCCTGAACTCCTTTTCCTCCACAAAGACTTCTCCTCCTTTATTATCAGCCAATTCAATTGGGAAAAGACCGACTTAAGCCAACAGGTACTGCGAGAGAAAGTGATTGTGTCCCAACTGATGATACGCTTCGATTTCCAAATGAAATGGAAATAGATCCGGAGAAATGGCTCACAAGAACTCTTTTATGATTTCCTAATACGCGTCATTTTATTATATGCCACGCTTCGCTGTGCCGTCTTCCGAAAAGTCTCCTCCTGATTGAACCCTCTAGCGAATCTACTAGCGTCTTCTGACAAAATACTCGGAATATCACTTTTTTCCTCTTCCCCTTCCTTTCATACTTTCACCTTTCACCATACACGCGTATAAATATATTCCCTATTCATTATTACACAAAAATATTCAATAGAATTCTTTGTTGGAGCCTCAGAAATGTCAGAATATTCTCGATCTCCCAACTCAATCCAAATCCGACCACTCGGAAACTGTTCATCATCAAAATATACTTCTTCATTCCTTCCGACTTCCAACCCCATTCTTAAATCTTATCCACTAATGAGATACGCAAACAACTTCCACACACTTCTTCAAAATTAAACTGAAACCTGTTAGAGTCATTCATTTTGAATCACCAAACCAACCATATCTTCCTTTCACTACATACTTCACACAATACGAGAAAGCTTGACATATCACGCTACAAAACAGAATTCCACTAAATTCAAGCACAAACAAACTTTCAGCTTATACCAAAACTAAAATACTAATGACTTCCACGAAACCTTAAGCTGTCAGACACTAAATTGGGCCATTAAAATAAAAATCCAC